>JANJGN010004122.1:0-36499 GCA_026770705.1 Isurus oxyrinchus
GCACCCTGACACCGCGCACCCTGACACCCCTGACACCCAGCACCCTGACACCCCTGACACCCAGCACCCTGACCCCACCCGACACCCAGCACCCTGACCCCAACACCCAGCACCCTGACTCCTGACCCCCCCGACACTCAGCACCCTGACACCCAGCACCCTGACCCCGACACCCTGACCCCCCCGACATCCAGCACCCTGACTCCTGACCCACCCGACACCCAGCACCCTGACCCCCCGACACCCAGCACCCTGACCCCCCCGAAACCCAGCACCCTGACCCCCCCGACACCCAGCACCCTGACCCCCCGACACCCATGCACCCTGACCCCCCCGACACCCAGCACCCCTGACCCCCCCGAAACCCAGCACCCTGACACCGCGCACCCTGACACCCCTGACACCCAGCACCCTGACCCCACCCGACACCCAGCACCCTGACCCCAACACCCAGCACCCTGACTCCTGACCCCCCGACACTCAGCACCCTGACACCCAGCACCCTGACCCCCGACACCCTGACCCCCCCGACATCCAGCACCCTGACTCCTGACCCCCCCGACACCCAGCACCCTGACCCCCCCGAAACCCAGCACCCTGACCCGCCCGACACCCAGCACCCTGACCCACCCGACACCCAGCACCCTGACCCACCCGACACCCAGCACCCTGACCCCCCGACACCCAGCACCCTGACCCCCCGACACCCAGCACCCTGACCCCCCGACACCCAGCACCCTGACCCCCGACACCCAGCACCCTGACCCACCCGACACCCAGCACCTTGACCCCCTGACACCCAGCACCCTGACCCCCCGACCCCAGCAACCTGACCCCCCCGACCCCCAGCACTCTGACCCCCCGACCCCCAGCACCCTGACCCCCCCCGACACCCAACACCCTGACCCCCCCTGACCCCCAGCTCCCTGACCCCCAGCTCCCTTACCCCCAGCTCCCTTACCCCCAGCACCCTGACCCCCAGCACCCTGACCCCCCGACACCCATGCACCCTGACCCCCCGACACCCAAGCACCCTGACACCCCCGAAACCCAGCACCCTGACACCGCGCACACCTGACACCCCTGACACCGCGCACCCTGACCCCACCCGACACCCAGCACCTGACCCCAACACCCAGCACCCTGACTCCTGACCCCCCCGACACCCAGCACCCTGACACCCAGCACCCTGACACCCAGCACCCTGACACCCAGCACCCTGACATCCAGCACCCTGACCCTCGACACCCTGACCCCCCCGACACCCAGCACCCTGACCCCCCCGACACCCAGCACCCTGACCCCCCCGACACCCAGCACCCTGACCCCCCCGACACCCAGCACCCTGACCCCCCCGACACCCAGCACCCTGACCCCCCCCGACACCAAGCACCCTGACCCCCCCGACACCCAGCACCCTGACTCCTGACACCCAGCACCCTGACCCCCACCGACACCCTGACCCCCACCGACACCCTGACCCCCGACACCCTGCACACTGACCCCCCGACACCCAGCACCCTGATCCCTGATCCCCGACACCCAGCACCCTGATCCCTGATCCCCGACACCCAGCACCCTGACCCCCCCGACACCCAGCACCCTGACCCCCCGACACCCAGCACCCTGACCCCCCCGACACCCAGCACCCTGACCCCTGACCCCGACACCCAGCACCCTGACCCCCCCGACACCCAGCACCCTGACCCCGACACCCAGCACTCTGATCCCCCCGACACCCAGCACCCTGACCCCTGACACCCCCCCGACACCCAGCACCCTGACCCCCTGACATCCAGCACCCTGACCCCCCGACACCCAGCACCCTGACCCCCGACACCCCCCGACACCCAGCACACTGACCCCCGACACCCAGCACCCTGACCCCTAACCCCCAGCACCCTGACCCCCCCCGACACCCAGCACCCTGACCCCCCCCGACACCCAGCACCCTGACCCCCCCGACACCCAGCACCCTGACTCCCCGACACCCAGCACCCTGACCCCTGACACCCCCCGACACCCAGCACCCTGACCCCCCGACACCCAGCACCCTGGCCCACGACACCCAGCACCCTGACCCACGACACCCAGCACCCTGATCCCCCCGACACCCAGCACCCTGACCCCCCTGACACCCCCTGACCCCCAGCACCCTGACCCCCAGGACCCTGACCCCCAGCACCCTGACCCCCAGCACCCTGACCCCCCGACACCCAGCACCCTGACCCCCCGAAACCCAGCACCCTGACACCGCGCACCCTGACACCCCTGACACTCAGCACCCTGACCCCACCACCCCAGCGCCCTGACCCCACCCGACACCAGCACCCTGACCCCCGACACCCTGACCCCCCCCAACACCCAGCACCCTGACTCCTGACCCCCCCGATACCCAGCACCCTGACACCCAGCACCCTGACCCCCGACACCCTGACCCCCCCCGACACCCAGCACCCTGACCCCCCGACACCCAGTACCCTGACCCCCGCTGCACCCTGACCTCCCCGACACCCAGCACCCTGACCCCCGGACACCCAGCACCCTGACCCCCCGACACCCAGCAACCTGACCTCCCCACACCCAGCACCTTGACCCCCCGACACCCAGCACCCAGCACCCAGCACCCTGACCCCCCGACACCCAGCACCCTGACCTCTGACACCCCCCCGACACCAAGCACCCTGACCCCCCGACACCCAGCACCCTGACCCCCCCGACACCCAGCACCCTGACCCCACCCGACACCCAGCACCCTGACCCCCCGACACCCCCCGACACCCAGCACCCTGACCCCTGACACCCAGCACCCTGACCCCTGAACCCCCGACACACAGCACCCTGAACCCCGACACCCCCCGACACCCAGCACCCTGACCCCCCTGACACCCAGCACCCTGACCCCCGACACCCTGACCCCAACACCCAACACCCTGACTCCTGACCCCCCCGATACCCAGCACCCTGACACCCAGCACCCTGACCCCCGACACCCCGACCCCCCCGACACCCAGCACCCTGACCCCCCGACACCCAGTACCCTGACCCCCGCTGCACCCTGACCTCCCCGACACCCAGCACCCTGACCCCCGGACACCCAGCACCCTGACCCCCCCGACACCCAGCACCCTGACCCCCCGACACCCAGCAACCTGACCCCCCTGACACCCAGCACCCTGACCCCCCGACACCCAGCACCCTGACCCCCCGACACCCAGCACCCTGACCCCTGACACCCTGACCCCCCCGACACCCAGCACCCTGACCCCCCGACACGCAGTACCCTGACCCCCGCTGCACCCTGACCTCCCCGACACCCAGCACCCTGACCCCCCGACACCCAGCACCCTGACCCCCCGACACCCAGCAACCTGACCCCCCCGACACCCAGCACCTTGACCCCCCGACACCCAGCACCCTGACCCCCCGACACCCAGCACCCTGACACCCCGACACCCAGCACCCTGACCCCCCCCGACACCCAGCACCCTGACACCCCCGACACCCAGCACCCTGACCCGACACCCCCCCGACACCAAGCACCCTGACCCCCCTAACCCCCAGCACCCTGACCCCCCGACACCCAGCACCCTGACCCCCCCGACACCAAGCACCCTGACCCCCCCGACACCCAGCACCCTGACCCCCCCGACACCCAGCACCCTGACCCCCCCGACACCCAGCACCCCGACACCCAGCACCCTGACCCCCCGACACCCAGCACCCTGACCCCCCCCGACACCCAGCACCCTGACCCCTGACCCCCGACACCCAGCACCCTGACACCCTGACACCCCCCGACACCCCCCGACACCAGCACCCTGACCCCCCCGACACCCAGCACCCTGACCCCCCGACACCCAGCACCCTGACCCCCCCGACACCCAGCACCCTGACCCCCCCGACACCCAGCACCCTGACCCCCCCGACACCCAGCACCCTGACCCCCCGACACCCCAGCACCCTGACACCCTGACCCCCCGACACCCTCCGACACCCAGCACCCTGACCCCCGACACCCAGCACCCTGACCCCTAACCCCCAGCAGCCTGACCCCCCGACACCCAGCACCCTGACCCCCCCGACACCCAGCACCCTGACCCCCCCCGACACCCAGCACCCTGACCCCCCCGACACCCAGCACCCTGACACCCCAACACCCAGCACCCTGGCCCACGACACCCAGCACCCTGGCCCACGACACCCAGCACCCTGGCCCACGACACCCAGCACCCTGACCCACGACACCCAGCACCCTGATCCCCCCGACACCCAGCACCCTGATCCCCCCGACACCCAGCACCCTGACCCCCCCTGACACCCCCTGACCCCCAGCACCCTGACCCCCAGCACCCTGACCCCCCCGACACCCAACACCCTGACCCCAGCACCCTGATCCCCCTGACCCCCAGCACCCTGACCCCCAGCACCCTGACCCCCAGCACCCTGACCCCCAGCACCCTGACCCCCAGCACCCTGACCCCCCGACACCCAGCACCCTGACCCCCCCGAAACCCAGCACCCTGACACCGCGCACCCTGACACCCCTGACACTCAGCGCCCTGACCCCACCCGACACCCAGCGCCCTGACCCCACCCGACACCCCAGCACCCTGACCCCACCCGACACCCAGCACCCTGACCCCGACACCCTGACCCCCCCCAACACTCAGCACCCTGACTCCTGACCCCCCGATACCCAGCACCCTGACACCCAGCACCCTGACCCCCGACACCCTGACCCTCCCGACACCCAGCACCCTGACCCCCCGACACCCAGTACCCTGACCCCCGCTGCACCCTGACCTCCCCGACACCCAGCACCCTGACCCCCCGACACCCAGCACCCTGACCCCCCGACACCCAGCACCCTGACACCCAGCACCCTGACCCCGACACCCTGACCCCCCCAACACTCAGCACCCTGACTCCTGACCCCCCCGATACCCAGCACCCTGACACCCAGCACCCTGACCCCCGACACCCTGACCCCCCCGACACCCAGCACCCTGACCCCCCGACACGCAGTACCCTGACCCCCGCTGCACCCTGACCTCCCCGACACCCAGCACCCTGACCCCCCGACACCCAGCACCCTGACCCCCCGACACCCAGCAACCTGACCCCCCGACACCCAGCACCCTGACCTCCCCGACACCCAGCACCCTGACCCCCCGACACCCAGCAACCTGACCCCCCCGACACCCAGCACATTGACCCCCTGACACCCAGCACCCTGACCCCCCGACACCCAGCACCCTGACACCCCCGACACACAGCACCCTGACACCCCCGACACCCCAGCACCCTGACACCCCCGACACCCAGCACCCTGACACCCCCGACACCCAGCACCCTGACCCGACACCCCCCCGACACCAAGCACCCTGACCCCCCCCGACACCCAGCACCCTGACCCCCCCGACACCCAGCACCCTGACCCCTGACCCCCCGACACCCAGCACCCTGACACCCTGACACCCCCGACACCCCCCGACACCCAGCACCCTGACCCCTGACCCCCCGACACCCAGCACCCTGACCCCTGACCCCCCGACACCCAGCACCTTAACCCCCGCACCCCCCGACACCCAGCACCCTGACCCCCCGACACCCGGCACCCTGACCCCCCCGACACCCGACACCCTGACCCCCCCGACGCCCAGCACCCTGACCCCCCCGACGCCCAGCACCCTGACCCCCCCGACACCCAGCACCCTGACACCCAGCACCCTGACCCCCCGACACCCAGCACCCTGACTCCTGACCCCCCGACACCCAGCACCCTGACCCCCCCTGACACCCCCTGACCCCAGCACCCTGACACCCAGCACCCTGACCCCCCGACACCCAGCACCCTGACTCCTGACCCCCCCGACACCCAGCACCCTGACCCCCCCTGACACCCCCTGACCCCCAGCACCCTGACCCCCAGCACCCTGACCCCCCCGACACCCAACACCCTGATCCCAGCACCCTGATCCCCCCTGACCCCCAGCACCCTGACCCCCAGCACCCTGACCCCCAGCACCCTGACCCCCAGCACCCTGACCCCCCGACACCCAGCACCCTGACCCCCCCGAAACCCAGCACCCTGACCCCCCGACACCCAGCACCCTGACCCCCCGACACCCAGCACCCTGACCCCCCGACACCCAGCACCCTGACCCCAGCACCCTGACCCCCGACACCCAGCTCCCTGACCCCCCCGAAACCCAGCACCCTGACACCGCGCACCCTGACACCCCTGACACTCAGCACCCTGACCCCACCCGACACCCAGCGCCCTGACCCCACCCGACACCCAGCACCCTGACCCCACCCGACACCCAGCACCCTGACCCCCGACACCCTGACCCCCCCAACACTCAGCACCCTGACTCCTGACCCCCCGATACCCAGCACCCTGACACCCAGCACCCTGACCCCGACACCCTGACCCCCCCGACACCCAGCACCCTGACCCCCCGACACGCAGTACCCTGACCCCCGCTGCACCCTGACCTCCCCGACACCCAGCACCCTGACCCCCCGACACCCAGCACCCTGACCCCCCGACACCCAGCAACCTGACCCCCCCAACACCCAGCACCTTGACCCCCCGACACCCAGCACCCTGACCCCGCGACACCCAGCACCCTGACCCCCCGACACCCAGCACCCTGACCCCCCGACACCCAGCACCCTGACCCCCCCCGACACCCAGCACCCTGACACCCCCGACACCCAGCACCCTGACCCGACACCCCCCCGACACCAAGCACCCTGACCCCCCCGACACCCAGCACCCTGACCCCCCCGACACCCAGCACCCTGACCCCCCGACACCCAGCACCCTGACCCCCCCGACACCCTGACCCCCGACACCCAGCACCCTGACCCCCCCGACACCCAGCACCCTGACCCCTGACCCCCCGACACCCAGCACCCTGACACCCCGACACCCCCCGACACCCCCCGACACCCAGCACCCTGACCCCTGACCCCCCCGACACCCAGCACCCTGACCCCTGACCCCCGACACCCAGCACCCTGACCCCCGACACCCCCCGACACCCGGCACCCTGACCCCCCCCGACACCCGGCACCCCTGACCCCCCCGACACCCCGGCACCCTGACCCCCCCCGACACCCAGCACCCTGACCCCCCCGACACCCAGCACCCTGACACCCAGCACCCTGACCCCCGACACCCTGACCCCCCCGACACCCAGCACCCTGACTCCTGACCCCCCCGACACCCAGCACCCTGACCCCCCCGAAACCCAGCACCCTGACACCGCGCACCCTGACACCCAGCACCCTGACCCCACCCGACACCCAGCACCCTGACCCCACCCGACACCCAGCACCCTGACCCCCCGACACCCTCCGACACCCAGCACCCTGACCCCCGACACCCAGCACCCTGACCCCTGACCCCCGACACACAGCACCCTGACCCCCGACACCCCCCGACACCCAGCACCCTGACCCCCCGACACCCAGCACCCTGACCCCCCGACACCCAGCACCCTGACCCCCCGACACCCAGCACCCTGACCCCCCGACACCCGGCACCCTGACCCCCGACACCCTGACCCCCGACACCCTGACCCCCCCGACACCCAGCACCCTGACCCCCCGAAACCCAGCACCCTGACACCGCGCACCCTGACACCCCTGACACCCAGCACCCTGACCCCACCCGACACCCAGCACCCTGACCCCCCCGACACCCCCCGACACCCAGCACCCTGACCCCTGACACCCAGCACCCTGACCCCTGACCCCCCGACACACAACACCCTGAACCCCGACACCCCCCGACACCCAGCACCCTGACCCCCGACACCCTGACCCCAACACCCAACACCCTGACTCCTGACCCCCCCCGATACCCAGCACCCTGACACCCAGCACCCTGACCCCCGACACCCCGACCCCCCCGACACCCAGCACCCTGACCCCCGACACCCAGTACCCTGACCCCCGCTGCACCCTGACCTCCCCGACACCCAGCATCCTGACCCCCGGACACCCAGCACCCTGACCCCCCGACACCCAGCAACCTGACCCCCCTGACACCCAGCACCCTGACCCCCCCGACACCCAGCACCCTGACCCCTGACACCCCCCCGACACCCAGCACCCTGACCCCCCCCGACACCCAGCACCCTGAACCCCTGACACCCCCCGACACCCAGCACCCTGACCCCCCCGACACCCAGCACCCTGACCCCCCCCGACACCCAGCACCCTGACCCCCCCGACACCCGGCACCCTGACCCCCCCCGACACCCGGCACCCTGACCCCCCCGACACCCGGCACCCTGACCCCCCCCGACACCCGGCACCCTGACCCCCCCGACACCAGCACCCTGACCCCCCCGACACCCAGCACCCTGACCCCTAACCCCCAGCACCCTGACCCCCCCCGTCACCCAGCACCTTGACCCACCCAACACCCAGCACCCTGACCCCCGACACCCCCGACACCCAGCACCCTGACCCCCCGACACCCAGCAACCTGACCCCCCCGACACCCAGCACCCTGACCCCTAACCCCCAGCACCCTGACCCCCCCGAAACCCAGCACCCTGACCCCCGGACACCCAACACCCTGACCCCCCGACACCCAGCACCCTGACCCCCCCGACACCCAGCACCCTGACCCGCCCGACACCCAGCACCCTGACCCGCCCGACACCCAGCACCCTGACCCCCCGACACCCAGCACCCTGACCACCCGACACCCAGCACCCTGACCCCCGACACCCAGCTCCCTGACACCCCCGACACCCAACACCCTGACCCCAGCACCCTGACCCCCAGCACCCTGACCCCCAGCACCCTGACCCCCAGCACCCTGACCCCCCGACACCCATGCACCCTGACCCCCCCGACACCCAGCACCCTGACACCGCGCACCCCTGACACCCCTGACACCCAGCACCCTGACACCCCTGACACCTAGCACCCTGACACCCAGCACCCTGACCCCACCCGACACCCAGCACCCTGACCCCAACGCCCAGCACCCTGACTCCTGACCCCCCCGACACTCAGCACCCTGACACCCAGCACCCTGACCCCCGACACCCTGACCCCCCCGACACCCAGCACCCTGACCCCCCCGACACCCAGCACCCTGACACCCAGCACCCTGACCCCCGACACCCTGACCCCCCGACACCCAGCACCCTGACTCCTGACCCCCCCGACACCCAGCACCCTGACACCCAGTACCCTGACACCCCTGACACCCAGCACCCTGACCCCACCCGACACCCAGCACCCTGACCCCACCCGACACCCAGCACCCTGACCCCCCGACACCCAGCACCCTGACCCCCGACACCCAGCACCCTGACCCCTGACCCCCCGACACACAGCACCCTGAACCCCGACACCCCCCGACACCCAGCACCCTGACCCCCCTGACACCCAGCACCCTGACCCCCGACACCCTGACCCCAACACCCAACACCCTGACTCCTGACCCCCCCGATACCCAGCACCCTGACACCCAGCACCCTGACCCCCGACACCCCGACCCCCCCGACACCCAGCACCCTGACCCCCCGACACCCAGTACCCTGACCCCCGCTGCACCCTGACCTCCCCGACACCCAGCACCCTGACCCCCGGACACCCAGCACCCTGACCCCCCCGACACCCAGCACCCTGACCCCCCGACACCCAGCAACCTGACCCCCCTGACACCCAGCACCCTGACCCCCCCGACACCCAGCACCCTGACCCCTGACACCCCCCGACACCCAGCACCCTGATCCCCCCCGACACCCAGCACCCTGACCCCCTGACACCCCCCGACACCCCCCGACACCCAGCACCCTGACCCCCGACACCCAGCACCCTGACCCCCGACACCCAGCACCCTGACCCCCGACACCCAGCACCCTGACCCCCGACACCCAGCACCCTGACCCCTGACCCCCCGACACCCAGCACCCTGACCCCTGACCCCCCGACACCCAGCACCCTGACCCCCGACACCCCCCGACACCCCCTGACACCCAGCACCCTGACCCCCCGACACCCGGCACCCTGATCCCCCCGACACCCGGCACCCTGACCCCCCCGACACCCGGCACCCTGACCCCCCCCGACACCCAGCACCCTGACCCCCCGACACCCGGCACCCTGACCCCCCCGACACCCAGCACCCTGACCCCCCCGACACCCAGCACCCTGACCCACCCGACACCCAGCACCCTGACCCCTAACCCCCAGCACCCTGACCCCCCCCGACACCCAGCACCCTGACCCCCCGACACCCGGCACACTGACCCCCCGACACCCAGCACCCTGACCCCCCCGACACCCAGCACCCTGACCCACCCGACACCCAGCACCCTGACCCCTAACCCCCAGCACCTGACCCCCCCCGACACCCAGCACCCTGACCCCCCGACACCCCGGCACACTGACCCCCCGACACCCGGCACCTTGACCCACCCGACACCCAGCACCCTGACCCCTGACCCCCCCGACACCCAGCACCCTGACCCCCCCGACACCCAGCAACCTGACCCCCCCGACACCCAGCACCCTGACCCCTGACACCCCCCGACACCCAGCACCCTGATCCCCCCCGACACCCAGCACCCTGACCCCCTGACACCCCCCGACACCCCCCGACACCCAGCACCCTGACCCCCGACACCCAGCACCCTGACCCCCGACACCCAGCACCCTGACCCCCGACACCCAGCACTCTGACCCCTGACCCCCCGACACCCAGCACCCTGACCCCTGACCCCCCGACACCCAGCACCCTGCCCCCCCACACCCCCCGACACCCCCTGACACCCAGCACCCTGACCCCCCGACACCCGGCACCCTGACCCCCCCGACACCCGGCACCCTGACCCCCCCCGACACCCAGCACCCTGACCCCCCCGACACCCGGCACCCTGACCCCCGACACCCGGCACCCTGACCCCCCCGACACCCAGCACCCTGACCCCCGACACCCTGACCCCCCCGACACCCAGCACCCTGACCCCCCCGACACCCAGCACCCTGACACCCAGCACCCTGACCCCCGACACCCTGACCCCCCGACACCCAGCACCCTGACTCCTGACCCCCCGACACCCAGCACCCTGACACCCAGTACCCTGACACCCCTGACACCCAGCACCCTGACCCCACCCGACACCCAGCACCCTGACCCCACCCGACACCCAGCACCCTGACCCCCCGACACCCAGCACCCTGACCCCCGACACCCAGCACCCTGACCCCCCGACACGCAGCACCCTGACCCCCCCGACACCCAGCACCCTGACCCCCCGACACCCGGCATCCTGACCCCCGACACCCTGACACCCAGCACCCTGACCCCACCCGACACCCAGCACTCTGACCCCCCCGACACCCCCCGACACCCAGCACCCTGACCCCTGACACCCAGCACCCTGACCCCCCCGACACACAGCACCCTGAACCCCGACACCCAGCACCCTGACCCCCCTGAAACCCAGCACCCTGACCCCCGACACCCCGACCCCCCCGACACCCAGCACCCTGACCCCCCGACACCCAGTACCCTGACCCCCGCTGCACCCTGACCTCCCCGACACCCAGCACCCCTGACCCCCGGACACCCAGCACCCTGACCCCCCCGACACCCAGCACCCTGACCCCCCGACACCCAGCAACCTGACCCCCCTGACACCCAGCACCCTGACCCCCCCGACACCCAGCACCCTGACCCCTGACACCCCCCCGACACCCAGCACCCTGATCCCCCCCGACACCCAGCACCCTGACCCCCTGACACCCCCCGACACCCCCCGACACCCAGCACCCTGACCCCGACACCCAGCACCCTGACCCCCGACACCCAGCACCCTGACCCCCGACACCCAGCACCCTGACCCCCGACACCCAGCACCCTGACCCCTGACCCCCCGACACCCAGCACCCTGACCCCTGACCCCCCGACACCCAGCACCCTGACCCCCGACACCCCCCGACACCCCCTGACACCCAGCACCCTGACCCCCCGACACCCGGCACCCTGATCCCCCCCGACACCCGGCACCCTGACCCCCCCGACACCCGGCACCCTGACCCCCCCGACACCCAGCACCCTGACCCCCGACACCCAGCACCCTGACCCCCGACACCCAGCACCCTGACCCCCGACACCCAGCACCCTGACCCCTGACCCCCCGACACCCAGCACCCTGACCCCCTGACCCCCCGACACCCAGCACCCTGACCCCCGACACCCCCTGACACCCAGCACCCTGACCCCCCGACACCCGGCACCCTGATCCCCCGACACCCGGCACCCTGACCCCCCCCGACACCCAGCACCCTGACCCCCCCGACACCCAGCACCCTGACACCCAGCACCCTGACCCCCCGACACCCTGACCCCCCCGACACCCAGCACCCTGACTCCTGACCCCCCCGACACCCAGCACCCTGACCCCCCCGAAACCCAGCACCCTGACACCGCGCACCCTGACACCCAGCACCCTGACCCCACCCGACACCCAGCACCCTGACCCCACCCGACACCCAGCACCCTGACCCCCCGACACCCTCCGACACCCAGCACCCTGACCCCCGACACCCAGCACCCTGACCCCTGACCCCCCGACACACAGCACCCTGACCCCCGACACCCCCCGACACCCAGCACCCTGACCCCCCGACACCCAGCACCCTGACCCCCCGACACCCAGCACCCTGACCCCCCGACACCCAGCACCCTGACCCCCCCGACACCCGGCACCCTGACCCCCGACACCCTGACCCCCGACACCCTGACCCCCCCGACACCCAGCACCCTGACCCCCCCGAAACCCAGCACCCTGACACCGCGCACCCTGACACCCCTGACACCCAGCACCCTGACCCCACCCGACACCCAGCACCCTGACCCCCCCGACACCCCCCGACACCCAGCACCCTGACCCCTGACACCCAGCACCCTGACCCCTGACCCCCCACCCTGAACCCCGACACCCCCCGACACCCAGCACCCTGACCCCCGACACCCTGACCCCAACACCCAACACCCTGACTCCTGACCCCCCCGATACCCAGCACCCTGACACCCAGCACCCTGACCCCCGACACCCCGACCCCCCCGACACCCAGCACCCTGACCCCCCGACACCCAGTACCCTGACCCCCGCTGCACCCTGACCTCCCCGACACCCAGCATCCTGACCCCCGGACACCCAGCACCCTGACCCCCCGACACCCAGCAACCTGACCCCCCTGACACCCAGCACCCTGACCCCCCCGACACCCAGCACCCTGACCCCTGACACCCCCCCGACACCCAGCACCCTGACCCCCCCCGACACCCAGCACCCTGAACCCCTGACACCCCCCGACACCCAGCACCCTGACCCCCCCGACACCCAGCACCCTGACCCCCCCCGACACCCAGCACCCTGACCCCCCCGACACCCGGCACCCTGACCCCCCCGACACCCGGCACCCTGACCCCCCCGACACCCGGCACCCTGACCCCCCCGACACCCGGCACCCTGACCCCCCCGACACCCAGCACCCTGACCCCCCCGACACCCCAGCACCCTGACCCCTAACCCCCAGCACCCTGACCCCCCCCGTCACCCAGCACCTTGACCCACCCAACACCCAGCACCCTGACCCCCGACACCCCCGACACCCAGCACCCTGACCCCCCCGACACCCAGCAACCTGACCCCCCCGACACCCAGCACCCTGACCCCTAACCCCCAGCACCCTGACCCCCCCGAAACCCAGCACCCTGACCCCCCGGACACCCAACACCCTGACCCCCCGACACCCAGCACCCTGACCCCCCCGACACCCAGCACCCTGACCCGCCCGACACCCAGCACCCTGACCCGCCCGACACCCAGCACCCTGACCCCCCGACACCCAGCACCCTGACCACCCGACACCCAGCACCCTGACCCCCGACACCCAGCTCCCTGACACCCCCGACACCCAACACCCTGACCCCAGCACCCTGACCCCCAGCACCCTGACCCCCAGCACCCTGACCCCCAGCACCCTGACCCCCCGACACCCATGCACCCTGACCCCCCCGACACCCAGCACCCTGACACCGCGCACCCTGACACCCCTGACACCCAGCACCCTGACACCCCTGACACCTAGCACCCTGACACCCAGCACCCTGACCCCACCCGACACCCAGCACCCTGACCCCAACGCCCAGCACCCTGACTCCTGACCCCCCCGACACTCAGCACCCTGACACCCAGCACCCTGACCCCCGACACCCCTGACCCCCCCGACACCCAGCACCCTGACCCCCCCGACACCCAGCACCCTGACACCCAGCACCCTGACCCCCGACACCCTGACCCCCCGACACCCAGCACCCTGACTCCTGACCCCCCCGACACCCAGCACCCTGACACCCAGTACCCTGACACCCCTGACACCCCAGCACCCTGACCCCACCCGACACCCAGCACCCTGACCCCACCCGACACCCAGCACCCTGACCCCCCGACACCCCAGCACCCTGACCCCCGACACCCAGCACCCTGACCCCTGACCCCCCGACACACAGCACCCTGAACCCCGACACCCCCCGACACCCAGCACCCTGACCCCCCTGACACCCAGCACCCTGACCCCCGACACCCTGACCCCAACACCCAACACCCTGACTCCTGACCCCCCCGATACCCAGCACCCTGACACCCAGCACCCTGACCCCCGACACCCCGACCCCCCCCGACACCCAGCACCCTGACCCCCCGACACCCAGTACCCTGACCCCCGCTGCACCCTGACCTCCCCGACACCCAGCACCCTGACCCCCGGACACCCAGCACCCTGACCCCCCCGACACCCAGCACCCTGACCCCCCGACACCCAGCAACCTGACCCCCCTGACACCCAGCACCCTGACCCCCCCGACACCCAGCACCCTGACCCCTGACACCCCCCCGACACCCAGCACCCTGATCCCCCCCGACACCCAGCACCCTGACCCCCTGACACCCCCCGACACCCCCCCGACACCCAGCACCCTGACCCCCGACACCCAGCACCCTGACCCCCGACACCCAGCACCCTGACCCCCGACACCCAGCACCCTGACCCCCCGACACCCAGCACCCTGACCCCTGACCCCCCGACACCCAGCACCCTGACCCCTGACCCCCCGACACCCAGCACCCTGACCCCCGACACCCCCCGACACCCCTGACACCCAGCACCCTGACCCCCCGACACCCGGCAACCCTGATCCCCCCGACACCCGGCACCCTGACCCCCCCCGACACCCGGCACCCTGACCCCCCCCGACACCCAGCACCCTGACCCCCCGACACCCGGCACCCTGACCCCCCCGACACCCAGCACCCTGACCCCCCCGACACCCAGCACCCTGACCCACCCGACACCCAGCACCCTGACCCCTAACCCCCAGCACCCTGACCCCCCCCGACACCCAGCACCCTGACCCCCCGACACCCGGCACACTGACCCCCCGACACCCAGCACCCTGACCCCCCCGACACCCAGCACCCTGACCCACCCGACACCCAGCACCCTGACCCCTAACCCCCAGCACCCTGACCCCCCCCGACACCCAGCACCCTGACCCCCCGACACCCGGCACACTGACCCCCCGACACCCGGCACCTTGACCCACCCGACACCCAGCACCCTGACCCCTGACCCCCCCGACACCCAGCACCCTGACCCCCCGACACCCAGCAACCTGACCCCCCCCGACACCCAGCACCCTGACCCCTGACACCCCCCCGACACCCAGCACCCTGATCCCCCCCGACACCCAGCACCCTGACCCCCTGACACCCCCCGACACCCCCCGACACCCCAGCACCCTGACCCCCGACACCCAGCACCCTGACCCCCGACACCCAGCACCCTGACCCCCGACACCCAGCACTCTGACCCCTGACCCCCCGACACCCAGCACCCTGACCCCTGACCCCCCGACACCCAGCACCCTGCCCCCCGACACCCCCCGACACCCCCTGACACCCAGCACCCTGACCCCCCGACACCCGGCACCCTGACCCCCCCGACACCCGGCACCCTGACCCCCCCCGACACCCAGCACCCTGACCCCCCCGACACCCGGCACCTGACCCCCGACACCCCGGCACCCTGACCCCCCCGACACCCAGCACCCTGACCCCCGACACCCTGACCCCCCCGACACCCAGCACCCTGACCCCCCCGACACCCAGCACCCTGACACCCAGCACCCTGACCCCCGACACCCTGACCCCCCGACACCCCAGCACCCTGACTCCTGACCCCCCGACACCCAGCACCCTGACACCCAGTACCCTGACACCCCTGACACCCAGCACCCTGACCCCACCCGACACCCAGCACCCTGACCCCACCCGACACCCAGCACCCTGACCCCCCGACACCCAGCACCCTGACCCCCGACACCCAGCACCCTGACCCCCCGACACGCAGCACCCTGACCCCCCCGACACCCAGCACCCCTGACCCCCCGACACCCGGCATCCTGACCCCCCGACACCCTGACACCCAGCACCCTGACCCCACCCGACACCCAGCACTCTGACCCCCCCGACACCCCCCGACACCCAGCACCCTGACCCCTGACACCCAGCACCCTGACCCCCCGACACACAGCACCCTGAACCCCGACACCCAGCACCCTGACCCCCCCTGAAACCCAGCACCCTGACCCCCGACACCCCGACCCCCCCCCGACACCCAGCACCCTGACCCCCCGACACCCAGTACCCTGACCCCCGCTGCACCCTGACCTCCCCGACACCCAGCACCCTGACCCCCGGACACCCAGCACCCTGACCCCCCCCGACACCCAGCACCCTGACCCCCCGACACCCAGCAACCTGACCCCCCTGACACCCAGCACCCTGACCCCCCCGACACCCAGCACCCTGACCCCTGACACCCCCCCCGACACCCAGCACCCTGATCCCCCCCGACACCCAGCACCCTGACCCCCTGACACCCCCCGACACCCCCCGACACCCAGCACCCTGACCCCCGACACCCAGCACCCTGACCCCCGACACCCAGCACCCTGACCCCCGACACCCAGCACCCTGACCCCCGACACCCAGCACCCTGACCCCTGACCCCCCGACACCCAGCACCCTGACCCCTGACCCCCCGACACCCAGCACCCTGACCCCCGACACCCCCCGACACCCCCTGACACCCAGCACCCTGACCCCCCGACACCCGCACCCTGATCCCCCCGACACCCGGCACCCTGATCCCCCCCGACACCCGGCACCCTGACCCCCCCGACACCCCCGACACCCGGCACCCTGACCCCCCCGACACCCGGCACCCTGACCCCCCCCGACACCCAGCACCCTGACCCCCGACACCCAGCACCCTGACCCCCGACACCCAGCACCCTGACCCCCGACACCCAGCACCCTGACCCCTGACCCCCGACACCCAGCACCCTGACCCCTGACCCCCCGACACCCAGCACCCTGACCCCCGACACCCCCTGACACCCGGCACCCTGACCCCCCGACACCCGGCACCCTGATCCCCCCGACACCCGGCACCCTGACCCCCCCGACACCCGGCACCCTGACCCCCCCGACACCCAGCACCCTGACCCCCCGACACCCGGCACCCTGACCCCCCCGACACCCAGCACCCTGACCCCCCCGACACCCAGCACCCTGACCCACCCGACACCCAGCACCCTGACCCCTAACCCCCAGCACCCTGACCCCCCCCGACACCCAGCACCCTGACCCCCCGACACCCGGCACACTGACCCCCCGACACCCGGCACCTTGACCCACCCGACACCCAGCACCCTGACCCCTGACCCCCCCGACACCCAGCACCCTGACCCCCCCGACACCCAGCAACCTGACCCCCCCGACACCCAGCACCCTGACCCCCCGACACCCAGCACCCTGACCCCCGACACCCAGCTCCCTGACACCCCCGACACCCAACACCCTGACCCCAGCACCCTGACCCCCAGCACCCTGACCCCCAGCACCCTGACCCCCAGCACCCTGATCCCCAGCACCCTGACCCCCCGACACCCATGCACCCTGACCCCCCGACACCCAGCACCCTGACCCCCCCGAAACCCAGCACCCTGACACCGCGCACCCTGACACCCCTGACACCCAGCACCCTGACACCCCTGACACCCAGCACCCTGACCCCACCCGACACCCAGCACCCTGACCCCAACACCCAGCACCCTGACTCCTGACCCCCCCGACACTCAGCACCCTGACACCCAGCACCCTGACCCCCGACACCCTGACCCCCCCGACATCCAGCACCCTGACTCCTGACCCACCCGACACCCAGCACCCTGACCCCCCGACACCCAGCACCCTGACCCCCCCGAAACCCAGCACCCTGACCCCCCCGACACCCAGCACCCTGACCCCCCGACACCCATGCACCCTGACCCCCCGACACCCAGCACCCTGACCCCCCCGAAACCCAGCACCCTGACACCGCGCACCCTGACACCCCCTGACACCCAGCACCCTGACCCCACCCGACACCCAGCACCCTGACCCCAACACCCAGCACCCTGACTCCTGACCCCCCGACACTCAGCACCCTGACACCCAGCACCCTGACCCCCGACACCCTGACCCCCCCGACATCCAGCACCCTGACTCCTGACCCCCCCGACACCCAGCACCCTGACCCCCCCGAAACCCAGCACCCTGACCCGCCCGACACCCAGCACCCTGACCCACCCGACACCCAGCACCCTGACCCACCCGACACCCAGCACCCTGACCCCCCGACACCCAGCACCCTGACCCCCCGACACCCAGCACCCTGACCCCCCGACACCCAGCACCCTGACCCCCCCGACACCCAGCACCCTGACCCACCCGACACCCAGCACCTTGACCCCCCTGACACCCAGCACCCTGACCCCCCGACCCCAGCAACCTGACCCCCCCGACCCCCAGCACTCTGACCCCCCGACCCCCAGCACCCTGACCCCCCCCGACACCCAACACCCTGACCCCCCCTGACCCCCAGCTCCCTGACCCCCAGCTCCCTTACCCCCAGCTCCCTTACCCCCAGCACCCTGACCCCCAGCACCCTGACCCCCCGACACCCATGCACCCTGACCCCCGACACCCAAGCACCCTGACACCCCCGAACCCAGCACCCTGACACCGCGCACCCTGACACCCCTGACACCGCGCACCCTGACCCCACCCGACACCCAGCACCCTGACCCCAACACCCAGCACCCTGACTCCTGACCCCCCCCGACACCCAGCACCCTGACACCCAGCACCCTGACACCCAGCACCCTGACACCCAGCACCCTGACATCCAGCACCCTGACCCTCGACACCCTGACCCCCCCGACACCCAGCACCCTGACCCCCCCGACACCCAGCACCCTGACCCCCCCGACACCCAGCACCCTGACCCCCCCGACACCCAGCACCCTGACCCCCCCGACACCCAGCACCGACCCCCCCGACACCCAGCACCCTGACTCCTGACACCCAGCACCCTGACCCCCACCGACACCCTGACCCCCACCGACACCCTGACCCCCGACACCCTGCACACTGACCCCCCGACACCCAGCACCCTGATCCCTGATCCCCGACACCCAGCACCCTGATCCCTGATCCCCGACACCCAGCACCCTGACCCCCCCGACACCCAGCACCCTGACCCCCCGACACCCAGCACCCTGACCCCCCCGACACCCAGCACCCTGACCCCTGACCCCCGACACCCAGCACCCTGACCCCCCCGACACCCAGCACCCTGACCCCCGACACCCAGCACTCTGATCCCCCCGACACCCAGCACCCTGACCCCTGACACCCCCCCGACACCCAGCACCCTGACCCCTTGACATCCAGCACCCTGACCCCCCGACACCCAGCACCCTGACCCCCGACACCCCCCGACACCCAGCACACTGACCCCCGACACCCAGCACCCTGACCCCTAACCCCCAGCACCCTGACCCCCCCGACACCCAGCACCCTGACCCCCCCCGACACCCAGCACCCTGACCCCCCCGACACCCAGCACCCTGACTCCCCGACACCCAGCACCCTGACCCCTGACACCCCCCGACACCCAGCACCCTGACCCCCCGACACCCAGCACCCTGGCCCACGACACCCAGCACCCTGACCCACGACACCCAGCACCCTGATCCCCCCGACACCCAGCACCCTGACCCCCCTGACACCCCCTGACCCCCAGCACCCTGACCCCCAGGACCCTGACCCCCAGCACCCTGACCCCCAGCACCCTGACCCCCCCGACACCCAGCACCCTGACCCCCCCGAAACCCAGCACCCTGACACCGCGCACCCTGACACCCCTGACACTCAGCACCCTGACCCCACCACCCAGCGCCCTGACCCCACCCGACACCCAGCACCCTGACCCCCGACACCCTGACCCCCCCAACACCCAGCACCCTGACTCCTGACCCCCCCGATACCCAGCACCCTGACACCCAGCACCCTGACCCCCGACACCCTGACCCCCCCGACACCCAGCACCCTGACCCCCCGACACCCAGTACCCTGACCCCCGCTGCACCCTGACCTCCCCGACACCCAGCACCCTGACCCCCGGACACCCAGCACCCTGACCCCCCGACACCCAGCAACCTGACCTCCCCACACCCAGCACCTTGACCCCCCGACACCCAGCACCCAGCACCCAGCACCCTGACCCCCCGACACCCAGCACCCTGACCTCTGACACCCCCCCGACACCAAGCACCCTGACCCCCCCGACACCCAGCACCCTGACCCCCCCGACACCCAGCACCCTGACCCCACCCGACACCCAGCACCCTGACCCCCCGACACCCCCCGACACCCAGCACCCTGACCCCTGACACCCAGCACCCTGACCCCTGAACCCCCGACACACAGCACCCTGAACCCCGACACCCCCCGACACCCAGCACCCTGACCCCCCTGACACCCAGCACCCTGACCCCCGACACCCTGACCCCAACACCCAACACCCTGACTCCTGACCCCCCCCGATACCCAGCACCCTGACACCCAGCACCCTGACCCCCGACACCCCGACCCCCCCCGACACCCAGCACCCTGACCCCCCCGACACCCAGTACCCTGACCCCCGCTGCACCCTGACCTCCCCGACACCCAGCACCCTGACCCCCGGACACCCAGCACCCTGACCCCCCCCGACACCCAGCACCCTGACCCCCCGACACCCAGCAACCTGACCCCCCTGACACCCAGCACCCTGACCCCCCCGACACCCAGCACCCTGACCCCCCGACACCCAGCACCCTGACCCCTGACAACCCCCCGACACCCAGCACCCTGACCCCCCCCCGACACCCAGCACCCTGACCCCCTGACACCCCCCGACACCCCCCGACACCCAGCACCCTGACCCCCGACACCCAGCACCCTGACCCCCGACACCCAGCACCCTGACCCCTGACCCCCCGACACCCAGCACCCTGACCCCTGACCCCCTGACACCCAGCACCCTGACCCCTGACCCCCCGACACCCCAGCACCCTGACCCCCGACACCCCCCCGACACCCCCCGACACCCAGCACCCTGACCCCCCGACACCCGGCACCCTGACCCCCCCGACACCCGGCACCCTGACCCCCCCCGACACCCGGCACCCTGACCCCCCCGACACCCAGCACCCTGACCCCCCCGACACCCAGCACCCTGACCCACCCAACACCCAGCACCCTGACCCCTGACACCCCCCCGACACCCAGCACCCTGACACCCCCCGGCACCCAGCACCGAGACCCCCCCCGACACGCAGCACCCTGACCCCTAACCCCCAGCACCCTGACCCCCCCCGACACCCAGCACCCTGACCCCCGACACCCAGCACCCTGACCCCCCCCGACACCCAGCAACCTGACCCCCCCGACACCCAGCACCCTGACCCCCCGACACCCAGCACCCTGACCCCCCCGACACCCAGCACCCTGACCCCCCGACACCCAGCACCCTGACCCCCGACACCCAGCTCCCTGACCCCCCCGACACCCAGCACCCTGACCCCCCCGACACCCAGCACCCTGACCCCCCCGTCACCCCGGCACACTGACCCCAGCACCCTGACCTCCAGCACCCTGACCCCCAGCACCCTGACCCCCAGCACCCTGACCCCCAGCACCCTGACCCCCCGACACCCATGCACCCTGACCCCCCGACACCCATGCACCCTGACACCCCTGACACCCAGCACCCTGACACCCAGCACCCTGACCCCACCCGACACCCAGCACCCTGACCCCAACACCCAGCACCCTGACTCCTGACCCCCCCCGACACTCAGCACCCTGACACCCAGCACCCTGACCCCCGACACCCTGACCCCCCGACACCCAGCACCCCTGACTCCTGACCCCCCCGACACTCAGCACCCTGATCCCCCCGACACGCAGCACCCTGACCCCTGACCCCCCGACACCCAGCACCCTGACCCCGACAGCCCCCGACACCCAGCACCCTGACCCCCGACACCCAGCACCCTGACCCCCGACACCCTGACCCCAACACCCAACACCCTGACTCCTGACCCCCCCCGATACCCAGCACCCTCACACCCAGCACCCTGACCCCCGACACCCCGACCCCCCCGACACCCAGCACCCTGACCCCCCCGACACCCAGCACCCTGACCCCCGACACCCGGCACCCTGACCCCCCCGACACCCAGCACCCTGACCCCCCCGACACCCAGCACCCTGACCCGACACCCAGCACCCTGACCCCCCCCCCGACACCCAGAACCCTGACCCCCCCCAGACACCCAGCACCCTGACCCCCCCGACACCCAGCACCCTGACCCCCCCGACACCCAGCACCCTGACCCCCCCCGAAACCCAGCACCCTGACCCGCCCGAAACCCAGCACCCTGACCCGCCCGAAACCCAGCACCCTGACCCCCCGACACCCAGCACCCTGACCCCCCGACACCCAGCACCCTGACCCCCCGACACCCAGCACCCTGACCCACCCGACACACAGCACCCTGACCCCCCCGACACCCAGCACCCTGACCCCCCCCGACACCCAGCACCCTGACCCCCCCGACCCCCCAGCACCCTGACCCCCCCGACACCCAGCACCCTGACCCACCCGACACACAGCACCCTGACCCGCCCGACACCCAGCACCCTGACCCCCCCCGACACCCCCTGACCCCCAGCACCCTGACCCCCCCGACACTCAGCACCCTGACCCCCCCCGACACCCAGCACCCTGACCCCCCCGACACCCAGCACCCTGACCCCCCCGACACCCAGCACCCTGACCCCCCCGACACCCAGCACCCTGACCCCCCGACACCCAGCACCCTGACCCCCCCCGACACCCAGCACCCTGACCCCCCGACACCCAGCACCCTGACCCCCCCGACACCCAGCACCCTGACCCCCCCGACACCCAGCACCCTGACCCCCCCGACACCCAGCACCCTGACCCCCCCCGACACCCAGCACCCTGACCCCCCCCGACACCCAGCACCCTGAACCCTGACACCCCCCCCGACACCCAGCACCCTGACCCGACACCCAGCACCCTGACCCACGACACCCAGCACCCTGAGCCCCCCTGACACCCCCTGACGCCCAGCACCCTGACCCCCAGCACCCTGACCCCCCCGACACCCATGCACCCTGACCCCCCGACACCCAGCACCCTGACCCCCCCGACACCCAGCAGTCTGACCCTCGACACCCAGCACCCTGACCCCCCGACACTCAGCACCCTGACCCCCCCGACACCCAGCACCCTGACCCCCCCGACACCCAGCACCCTGACACCCCGACACCCAGCACCCTGACCCCCGACACCCAGCACCCTGACCCCCCCGACACCCCAGCACCCTGACCCCCCGACACCCAGCACCCTGACCCCCCCCGACACCCAGCACCCTGACCCCCCCTGACACCCAGCTCCCTGACCCCCCCTGACACCCAGCTCCCTGACCCCCCCGACACCCAGCACCCTGACCCCCCCGACACCCAGCACCCTGACCCCCCCGACACCCAGCACCCTGACCCCCCGACACCCAGCACCCTGACCCCCCCGACACCCAGCACCCTGACCCCCCCGACACCCTGACCCCCGACACCCAGCACCCTGACCCCCCCGACACCCAGCACCCTGACCCCCCCGACACCCAGCACCCTGACCCCCCCGACACCCAGCACCTGACCCCCCCGACACCCAGCACCCTGACCCCCCCCGACACCCTGACCCCCGACACCCAGCACCCTGACCCCCTGACACCCAGCACCCTGACCCCCCCCCGAAACCCAGCACCCTGACCCCCCCCGACACCCAGTACCCTGACCCCTGACCCCCCCTGACCCCCGGTACCCTGACCCTTGCCCAATTTCTCCGCTCCCTCCTCCTCCTCCTCGGTGGGTGATCCGAGAGGCTGCAGGGTGATGTTGGGGGTGCGGAGGTGGCGGAGGGGGGAGGGGGGGAGGGGGAGGGGGAAGGGACGCGGGTCTAATCGTCCGCCCTGTCTCTGCTCCCGCTCTCTCGCCGCCAAGTCCGGCGCGGCTCCCAGGTGGAGGAGCAGATAGTGATCGGCACCCCGGGGACCGTGCTGGATTGGTGCTTCAAACTGGGCCGGGTGGATGTGAAGAGAGTCCGGGTCCTGGTTCTCGATGAAGCCGATGTCATGATCGCCACCCAGGGCTACCTGGATCAGAGCTACCGCATCCACAGGTAAGAGAGACCCTCCCGCCTCTCAGAGCAGAGAGGGCACCCGCTCTCTGTCACCTCCTCCAGCCCCTACACCCCTCCCTATCTCTGTAACCTCCTCCAGCCCCTACACCCCTCCCTATCTCTGTAACCTCCTCCAGCCCCTACACCCCTCCCTATCTCTGTAACCTCCTCCAGCCCCTACACCCCTCCCTATCTCTGTAACCTCCTCCAGCTCCTACACCCCTCCCTATCTCTGTAACCTCCTCCAGCCCCTACACCCCTCCCTATCTCTGTAACCTCCTCCAGCCCCTACACCCCTCCCTATCTCTGTAACCTCCTCCAGACCCTACACCCCTCCCTATCTCTGTAACCTCCTCCAGCCCCCTACACCCCTCCTATCTCTGTAACCTCCTCCAGACCCTACACCCGTCCCTATCTCTGTAACCTCCTCCAGCCCTTATAAACCCCTGAGATCTCTCTGTTCCTCGAACATCTCCTGTTCGCCATCACTCTGCCATTGACAGCCCTGCCCTTCAGGGAGAGCCGCACTGTCGGACTATCTCTCTCTGCCTCTCTCTCTCTCTCTCTCTCTCTCCTGCTCAGGATGCTGCCCCAGGACTGTCAGATGTTGCTCTTCTCTGCTACCTTCGAGGAGCCCGTGCTGCGCTTTGCCCAGAAGATTGTGGCTGATCCCAACGTGATCAAGCTTCCTCGACAGCAGCTAACCCTGGACAACATCAAGCAGTACTACGTCCTGTGCCGCCAAGAGGAGGAGAAATACCAGGCCCTCAGCAACATCTACACCGCCATCACCATCGCTCAGGCCATCATCTTCTGCCAGGTCAGTCCATTCGGCCCCTCTCGAGGCTGTTACACAGGAACAGGAGGAGGCCCATTCAGCCCCTCTCGAGCCTGTTACACAGGAACAGGAGGTGGCCATTCAGCCCCTCTCGAGCCTGTTACACAGGAACAGGAGGAGGCCCATTCAGCCCCTCTCGAATCTGTTACACAGGAACAGGAGAAGGCCATTCAGCCCCACTTGAGCCTGTTAAACAGTAACAGCAGGAGGAACATTCTGACCCTCTTGAGTGTGATACACAGGAACTGGAGGAGGTAATTCTGCCTCTCTCAGGCCTGATACACAGGAACAGGAGGAGGCCCATTCAGCCCCTTACGAGCCTCTAACACAGGAATAGGAGGAGGCCATTCAGCCCCTCTTGAGCCTGTTACTCGTGAACAGGAGGAGGCCATTCAGCCCCTCTCAAGCCTGTTACTCATGAACAGGAGGAGGCCATTCAGCCCCTCTCAAGCCTGTGACACAGGAACAGGAGGAGGCCCATTCAGCCCCTCTCAAGCCTGTTACACAGGAACAGGAGGAGGCCCATTCAGACCCTCTGGAGCCTGTTACACAGAGACAGGAGGAGGCCCATTCAGCCCCTCACGAGCCTGTTACACAGGAACAGGAGGAGGACCATTCAGTACCTTTTGAGCCTGTTACACTGGAACAGGAGGAGGCCATTCAGCCCCTCTCGAGGCTGTTACACAGGAACAGGAGGAGGCCCATTCAGCCCCTCTCGAGCCTGTTACACAGGAACAGGAGGAGGTCCATTCGGCCCTTCTAGAGCCTGTTACACAAGAACAGGAGGAGGCCCATTCAGCCCCTCTCGATTCTGTTACACAGGAACAGGAGGAGGCCATTCAGCCCCTCTGGAGCCTGTTACACTGGAACAGGAGGAGGCCATTCAGCCCCTCTGGAGCCTGTTAGACAGGAACAGGTGGAGGCCCGTTCAGCTCCTCTTGAGCCTGTTACACAGGAACAGGAGGAGGCCATTCAGCCCTTTTTGAGCCCGTTACACAGGAACAGGAGGAGGCTGAATGGACCAGGTCCCCTCGAATTACACTCGTTTGTCTTTGGCCTGACGGACCCTTCCCCACCCCCCACCCCCGACAACCGGTTCCTCTTTTTGCTTTGTCTCCTCCAGACCAGGAAGACTGCCCAGTGGTTGGCGGCGCAGCTCACGAGAGACGGGCACCGCGTGGCGCTCCTGATCGGTGACCTGACCGTCGAGCAGAGGGCATCCACCATCCAGCGTTTCCGGAAGGGTATGGAAAAGGTCCTGGTCACCACCAACGTCTGTGCCCGAGGTTCGTCTAGCTGCACAATTGTCTGGCCGCGGCGCAGGGTGGAGAGTGGGATTTATGTGTGAGGAGCTGATTGTGCGGGGGTTGGGGGGGTGTGGTTTGGCTTTATATCTCTGCAAGGACCTGATTGTGCGGGGTGTTTGGAGGGTTTATATATCTGCAAGGACCTGATCACTGGGGTTAGGGGGAGTATATATCTGCAAGGACCAGATCCCTGGGATTAGGGGGAGTATATATCTGTAAGGACCTGATACCCAGGGTTTGGAGGTGTATGTATCTGTAAGGACCTGATCCCTGGTGGTTATATAGCTGTAAGGACCTGATTCCAAGGGGTTTATATATTTGTAATGACATGATACCTGGGGCTTTATATATCTGTCGGGACCTGATATCCGGTATTAGGGTGACTATATATCTGTAAGGACCTGATACCCAGGGTTTGGAGGTTTATATATCTGTAAGAACCTGATCCCCAAGGTATGTGAGTTTATATATCTGTAAGGGCCTGATCCCAGGGATTTGGGAGTTTATATATCTGTAAGGACCTGATCCCTGCGGGGTATATATATCTAATGACCTGAACCCCAGTGGTTTATATATCCGTAACGACCTGATCGGTTTGTACATCTGTAAGGACCGGATCCGCAGGAGTTTTTATATCTGTAAGGACCTGCTCTCCAGAGGTTTATATATCTGTAAGGACCTGATCCCTGGGGTTCATATATCTGTAAGGACCTGATCACCGGTGGTTTATGTATCTGTAAGGACCTGATTCGGGGGGGGTTATATATCTGTAAGGACCTGATCTCTGGGGGGGTTATATATCTGTAAGGACCTGATCTTCAGGTGTTTATATATCTGTAAGGACATGATCCATGGGGCTTTATATATCTGTAGGGACCTGATCTCAGGAGATTTATATATCTGTAAGGACCTGGCCCCCAGGGGTTTATATATCTTTAAGGACCTTATCCCAGGGGGTTTATATATCTGTAAGGACCTGATACTCTGTGGTGTATATATCTGTAAGGACCTGATCCCAGGAGGTTTATATATCTGTAAGGACCCGATCCCGGGGGTGGGGTTTATATATCTGTAAGGACCTGATCCAAGCGGTTTCAATTATCGGTAAGGATCTGAGCTCCGGGGATTTATATATCTGTGAGGACCTGATCTTCAGGTGTTTATATATCTGTAAGGACATGATCCATGGGGCTTTATATATCTGTAAGGACATGATCCATGGGGCTTTATGTATCTGTAAGGACCCGATCCCGGGGGGGGGGCGGGGTTTATATATCTGTAAGGACCTGATCCAAGCGGTTTCAATTATCGGTAAGGATCTGAGCTCCGGGGATTTATATATCTGTGAGGACCTGATCTTCAGGTGTTTATATATCTGTAAGGACATGATCCATGGGGCTTTATATATCTGTAAGGACATGATCCATGGGGCTTTATGTATCTGTAAGGACCCGATCCCGGGGGGGGGGGGTTTATATATCTGTAAGGACCTGATCCAAGCGGTTTCAATTATCGGTAAGGATCTGAGCTCCGGGGATTTATATATCTGTGAGGACCTGATCTTAAGGTGTTTATATATCTGTAAGGACATGATCCATGGGGCTTTATATATCTGTAAGGACATGATCCATGGGGCTTTATGTATCTGTAGGGACCTGATTTCAGGAGGTTTATATATCTGTAAGGACCTGGCCCCCAGGGGTTTATATATCTTTAAGGACCTGATCCCAGGGGGTTTATATATCTGTAAGGACATGATTGGTGGTGGGTTATATATCTGGAAGGACCTGAACACAACAGGTTTATACACCTGTGAGGACCTGATCCCCAGGGGTTTATATATCTGTAAGGACCTAATCCCAGGGGTTTATATATCTGTAAGGATCTGAGCTCTGGGGGTTTATATATCTATAAGCACCTGATCCCAGGGGGTTTATATATCTAGAAGGACCTGATCCCCGGGATATTTACAAATCTGTAATGACCTGATCGGTTTGTATATCTGTAAGGACCAGAACCCTGGGTTTTTATATATCTGTAAGGACCTGATCCCCAAGGATTTATATATCTGTAAGGACCTGATCCCCAAGGGTTTATGTATCTGTAAGGACTTGATCCCGGGGTATTTACATATCTGTAATGACCTGATCGGTTTGTATATCTGTAAGGACCAGAACCCTGGAGATTTATACATCTGTAAGGACCTGATCCCTGGGTTTATATATATCTGTAAGGACCTGATCCCCAAGGGTTTATGTATCTGTAAGGACCTGATCCCCAAGGGTTTATATATCTGTGAGGACCTGATCTTCAGGTGTTTATATATCTGTAAGGACATGATCCATTGGGCTTTATATATCTGTAAGGTCCTGAGCTCAGGAGATTTATATATCTGTAAGGACCTGGTCCCTGGGGTTTATATATCTTTAAGGAGCTGATCCCCAGGGTTTTGTATATCTGTAATGACCTGATCCCAGGGGGTTTATATATCTGCAAGGATCTGAGCTCCGGGGGTTTATATACTTTAAGGACCTGATCCCCGGGGGTTTATATATCTGTAAGGACCTGATCCCCGGGGTGGGGGGTTAATATATCTGTAAGGACCTGGTCCCCAGTGTTTATATATCTGTAAGGACCTGATCCCCAGGAGGTGTTTATATATCTGTTAGTACCTGATCTCCGGGGTTTATATATCTGTAAGTACCTGATCTCCGGGGTTTATATATCTGTAAGGATCTGAGCTCTGGGCGTTGCTATATCTGTGAGGACCTGAACTCCATAGGTTTACAAATCTGTGAGGACTCGATCCCCGGGTGGGGGGGGGGGGGGGGGGCGGGGGTGTGGTTTATATATTTGTAAGGACCTGATCCCCGGGGGAGGGGTGTGGTTTATATATCTGTAAGAACCTGATCCCCGGGGCATGAGAGTTTATATATCTGTAAGGACCTGATCCCAGGGGTTTTGGGAGTTTATATATCTGTAAGGACCTGATCCCCGGGGTTTGGGCGTTTATGTATCTGTAAGGTCCTGATCCTGGTGAGTATATATATCTGTAAGGACTTGATCCCTGGGGGGGGTGGGGTATATATATCTAATGACCTGAACCCCAGTGGTTTATATATCCGTAAGGACCTGATCGCTTTGTACATCTGTAAGGACCGGATCCCCATGAGTTTTTATATCTGTAAGGACCTGCTCTCCAGAGGTTTATATATCTGTAAGGACCTGATCCCTGGGGTTCATATATCTGTGAGGACCTGATCACCGGTGGTTTATGCATCTGTAAGGACCTGATTCGGGGGGTAATATATCTGTAAGGACCTGATCTCTGGGGGGTTTACATATCTGTAAGGACCTGATCTTCAGGTGCTTATATATCTGTAAGGACCTGGCCCCCAGGGGTTTATATATCTTTAAGGACCTTATCCCAGGGGGTTTATATATCTGTAAGTATCTGATCCCCGGGGGTTTATATATCTGAAAGGACCTGATACTCTGTGGTGTATATATCTGTAAGGACCCGATCCCGGGGGTGGGGTTTATATATCTGTAAGGGCCTGATCCCGGGGGTGGGGGTTTATATATCTGTAAGGACCTGATCCCGGGGGTGGGGTTTATATATCTGTAAGGACCTGATCCAAGCGGTTTCAATTATCGGTAAGGATCTGAGCTCCGGGGATTTATATATCTGTGAGGACCTGATCTTCAGGTGTTTATATATCTGTAAGGACATGATCCATGGGGCTTTACATATCTGTAAGGACATGATCCATGGGGCTTTATGTATCTGTAGGGACCTGATCTCAGGAGATTTATATGTCTGTAAGAACCTGGCCCCCCAGGGGTTTATATATCTTTAAGGACCTGATCCCAGGGGGGTTTATATATCTGTAAGGACATGATTGGTGGGGGGTTATATATCTGTAAGGACCTGAACACCACAGGTTTAGACACCTGTGAGGACCTGATCCCCAGGGATTTATATATCTGTAAGTACCTGATCTGAGTTCCGGGGGTTTATATATCTGTAAGGACCTAATCCCAGGGGTTTATATATCTGTAAGGATCTGAGCTCTGGGGGTTTATATATCTATAAGCACCTGATCCCCGGGGGTTTATATATCTGCAAGGATCTGAGCTCTGGGGGTTTATATATCTATAAGCACCTGATCCCAGGGGGTTTATATATCTAGAAGGATCTGATCGCTTTGTATATCTGTAAGGACCAGAACCCTGGAGATTTATATATCTGTAAGGACCTGATCCCTGGGTTTTTATATATCTGTAAGGACCTGATCCCCAAGGATTTATATATCTGCAAGGATCTGATCCCCAAGGATTTATATATCTGTAAGGACCTGATCCCCAAGGGCTTATGTATCTGTAGGGACCTGATCCCCAAGGGTTTATATATCTGTAAGGACCTGATATCCGCAGGTTTATATATCTGTGAGGACCTGATCTTCAGGTGTTCATATATCTGTAAGGACATGATCCATTGGGCTTTATATATCTGTAAGGTCCTGATCTCAGGAGATTTATATATCTGTAAGGACCTGGTCCCTGGGGGGTTTATATATCTTTAAGGAGCTGATCCCCAGGGTTATGTATATCTGTAATGACCTGATCCCAGGGGGTTTATATATCTGCAAGGATCTGAGCTCCGGGGGTTTATATATTTTAAGGACCTGATCCTCGGGGGTTTATATATCTGTAAGGACCTGATCCAAGCGGTTTTATATAGCGGTATGGACCAAATACCCGGGGGTTTATATATCTGTAAGGACCTGATTCCCAAGCATTTATATATCTGTAAGGACCTGAGCTCCGGGGTTTATGTATCTCTAAGGAGCAGATCCCAGGAGGTTTATATATCTGGAAGGACCTGATCCAAGTGGTTTTATATATCGGTAAGGACCCAATACCCGGGGGGTTAATATATCTGTAAGGACCTGGTGCCCCGGGGTTTATATATCTGTAAGGATCTGATCCCCAGGAGGTGTTTATATATCTGTAAGTACCTGATCTCCGGGGTTTATATATCTGTAAGGAACTGAGCTCTGGGCGTTTATATATCTGTAAGGACCTGAACTCCATAGGTTTAAAAATCTGTGAGGACCTGATCCCCGGGGGATGGCGGGGGTGTTGTTTATATATTTGTAAGGACTTGATCCCCGGCGGGGGGTGTGGTTTATATATCTGTAAGGACCTGATCTACGAGGGGGTGGATAATATATCTGTAAGGACCTGATACCTGGGGGGGGGGTGTGGTTTATATATCTGAAAGGACCTGATCCCAGGGGGATTTAAATATCTGTAAGGACCCGATCCCCGGGGGTTTACATATCTGTAAGGACCCGATCCCCAGGGGTTTATATATCTGTAAGGACCCGATCCCCGGGGGTTTATATATCTGTAAGGACCTGATCCCCGGGGAGGGGGTGGTTTATATATCTGAAAGGACCTGTACGCCGGGTGGGTTTATATATCTGAAAGGACCTGTATGCCGGGTGGTTTATATATCTGTAAGGACCTGATCCCGGTGGGGGGGGTATATATCTGAAAGGACCTGTACGCCGGGGCCCTGTTTCAGGCTCTCTGCCCTTTGACCCAGGCATCGACGTGGAGCAAGTGTCCATCGTGGTGAACTTTGACCTGCCACTGACCCGCGAGCTGGAGCAGACTGCGAGACCTACCTCCACAGGATTGGACGGGCCGGACGGTTCGGCAAACAGGGGCTGGGCAGTCAACATGGTGGACGGAGGCAAAGGACTGGCCATTCTGCGTAGAATTCAGGACCATTTCAGTGAGTGTCCGGTTCCCCCCATTCACACCGGCCTGGTCACTCCCAGGACAGGTACAGCACAGGGTTAGATACAGAGTAAATCTCCCTCTACACCATACCCATCAAACACTCCCAGGACAGGTACAGCACAGGGTTAGATACAGAGTAAAGCTCCCTCTACACTGTCCTCATCAAACACTCCCAGGGACAGGTACAGCACGGGTTTAGATACAGAGTAAATCTCCCTCTACACTGTCCCCATCAAACACTCCCAGGACAGGTACAGCACGGGGTTAGATACAGAGTAAAGTTCCCTCTACACTGTCCCCATCAAACACTCCCAGGACAGGTACAGCACGGGGTTAGATACAGAATAAATCTCCCTCTACACCGTCCCCATCAAACACTCCGAGGACAGGTACAGCACGGGGTTAGATACAGAGTAAATCTCCCTCTACACTGTCTCCATCAAACATTCCCAGGACAGGTACAGCACGGGGGTTAGATACAGAGTAAAGCTCCCTCTACACCGTCCCCATCAAACATTCCCAGGACAGGTACAGCACGGGGTTAGATACAGAGTAAATCTCCCTCTACACTGTCCCCATCAAACACTCCCAGGACAGGTACAGCACGGGGTTAGATACAGAGTAAATCTCCCTCTACACCGTCCCCAGTCAAACATTCCCAGGACAGGTACAGCACGGGGTTAGATACAGAGTAAAGCTCCCTCTACACTGTCCCCATCAAACACTCCCAGGACAGGTACAGCACAGGGTTAGATACAGAGTAAAGCTCCCTCTACACTGTCCTCATCAAACACTCCCAGGACAGGTACAGCACGGGTTTAGATACAGGAGTAAATCTCCCTCTACACTGTCCCCATCAAACACTCCCAGGACAGGTACAGCACGGGGTTAGATACAGAGTAAAGTTCCCTCTACACTGTCCCCATCAAACACCCCAGGACAGGTACAGCACGGGGTTAGATACAGAATAAATCTCCCTCTACACCGTCCCCATCAAACACTCCGAGGACAGGTACAGCACGGGGTTAGATACAGAGTAAATCTCCCTCTACACTGTCTCCATCAAACATTCCCAGGACAGGTACAGCACGGGGTTAGATACAGAGTAAAAGCTCCCCTCTACACCGTCCCCATCAAACATTCCCAGGACAGGTACAGCACGGGGTTAGATACAGAGTAAATCTCCCTCTACACTGTCCCCATCAAACACTCCCAGGACAGGTACAGCACGGGGTTAGATACAGAGTAAATCTCCCTCTACACCGTCCCCATCAAACATTCCCAGGACAGGTACAGCACGGGGTTAGATACAGAGTAAAGCTCCCTCTACACTGTCCCCATCAAACACTCCCAGGACAGGTACAGCACGGGGTGAGATACAGAGTAAAGCTCCCACTACACCGTCCCCATCAAACACTCCCAGGACAGGTACAGCATGGGGTTAGATACAGAGTAAATCTCCCTCTACACTGTCCCCATCAAACACTTCCCAGGACAGGTACAGCACGGGGTTAGATACAAAGTAAATCTCCCTCTACACCGTCCCCATCAAACACTCCCAGGACAGGTACAGCACGGGGTTAGATACAGAGTAAAGCTCCCACTACACCGTCCCCATCAAACACTCCCAGGACAGGTACAGCACGGCTGGGTGAGGCTGAGGGAGTGCGTTCCCCGCTCTGTCCCCGACTTTCCTACGTCTGCCAGCGAAGGCCATCTCCCAGCGTCTGCCCCCGCCCCCAGAAGGCAACGCGAGGTCGGTGTGTGTTAAACTCCCCTCCTGGCCCCCATCCCTTCCTCCTTCCCTCCCTCCCTCCCGGACGACCCGGGGGGGTGGGGGTGGGGGGGGGGGGGGGGGGTGGGGGGGGGGGGGGGGGAGGGTGGGGTGGCCTAGTCCGTCTCCCTCTCGCTCTCCTTAAAGGACAGTTATTAACTCGCTCTGCTGCTCTGGCACGTTTTACTGGCTGTTTTTATTAATCCCACTCCCCGTGTCCCCCCCCCTCTCTCTCTCTCTCTCCTCTCTCTCTGCCCATAGATCGCAAGATCGATCAGCTGGACTTCAATGATCTGGAACAAATCGAAACGCATCGCGTACTGAGAGTACAGGCTCCTTCTGTCTGGGGTTTGCGAGAGAGGCTGGGGGAGTGCGTTGGGCAGGTGATGGGGGGAGGGGGGGGGGGGGGTGGTGGAGGGGAGAGGAGGGGGGGAGGGCAGTGGGAGAGCGTCTCCCGTCCTGTGGCGTCTATTATCCGAGAGCGGGGCCCAGGCAGAGCTCCACTGAAATTTCCACCGGCTCGAGAGAGAGAGAGAGAGAGACTGCGTCTTGCTCTCCCTCTCTCCTTCGAGGACATCCCAGCTTCTCCCTTGACCCTTGGCGAGGCGGTAGGCGATGGGGTGGGGTGGGGGAGGGGGAGGGAGGGTGGCCAGTTCGCTTCTGTCCCAGTCCCCCCCAACCTCTCCTCACTGAGCGGCTGTCCACATTACGCGTTCCTTTTTCGGGGTTGATTCTTCTATCTTGTGACTGGCAAGTTGTGTAATAAAAGGTCGGAGAGCATCGGTGGTTTCCGTGTCGTGACAGCCCGGCCAGGGCGTCTCCCCTCCCAGGGGCGTTCCGGCGCCGCCAGGCTCGCCGCTTCGGTTAACCCGGCCCCGGCGCTCTGCCCAGCTCGCTCCCTCCCTCCCTCTCCCGCTGAGGGGAAATAACCAGCCGCTCGTATTCCACAGGCAGTCCCTTTATTGTCAGTCACCGGGTGGTGGCCTGTCCACAGGGCAGCTCGTCGGGAACCTCGCCCCAACCCCCCCGTACTGCCTCCGCCCTCCGATTCTCCCTCGCTGCTCTCTCTCTCTCTCTCCTTCAGTCGGAGTCACTCTGTCGACCTCTCCTCAAGCACTTTCCCACTCCCTGCTCCCTCTCCACACTCGTTCCGTGCCCTCCCGCTCTCTCATGCCGCTCCCCCCCCCTCCCTGCTCCCTCTGCCTCTCCACACTCGTTCCGTGTCTCCCGCTCTCTCTCCCCCCTCCTCACCCGCTCTCCCCCCTCCTACACTCCCCCTCTCTCTCCACCTCTCTCTCTCCCCCTCCTCTCCCGCATTCTCTCCCCCACCCACCTCCTCTCCCGCAATTCTCTCTCCCCCCCACCCACCTCCTCTCCCCGCTCTCTCTCCCCCCTCCTCCTCTCCCGCATTCTCTCTCCCCCCCCACCCACCTCCTCTCCCGCTCTCTCTCCCCCCCCCACCTCCTCTCCCGCTCTCTCTCCCCCCTCCTTTCCTGCATTCTCTCTCCCCCACCCACCTCTCCCCGCTCTCTCTCCCCCCCCGCGTTCTCTCTCCCCCACCCACCTCCTCTCCCCTCCCGCTCTCTCCACCCACCTCCTCTCCCGCTCTTTCTCTCCCCCCTCTCCTCTCCTGCATTCTCTCCCCCCCTCCTCTCCCCCCCACCCCCCTCCTCTCCCGCTCTCTCTCCCCCACCCACCTCCTCTCCCACTCTCTCTGTCCCCTCCCGCTCTCTCTCCCCCACCCTCCTCTCCCGCTCTCTCTCCCCCACCCACCTCCTCTCCCACTCTCTCTGTCCCCTCCCCGCTCTCTCCACCCCCCCCTCCTCTCCCACTCTCTCTCCCCCCTCCTCCTCTCCCGCATTCTCTCTCCCCCACCCACCTCCTCTCCCACTCTCTCTGTCCCCTCCCGCTCTCTCCACCCCCCCCTCCCTCTCCCGCTCTCTCTCTCCCTCCCTCCATTTCCCCGTGTTATACAAACCCCGCCGGCCCCAGGGGCTGCCGGACTCGTGC
>JANJGN010004123.1:0-36473 GCA_026770705.1 Isurus oxyrinchus
TGTCCCCAAAAAACCCCCCCAAAACCCCCCCGAGACAATGTCCCCAAAACCCCCCCAAAACACCCCCGAGACAAGGTCTCCAAACACACCGCCAAAACACCCCGAGACAATGTCCCCAAAACCCCCCCAAAACCCCCCCGAGACAATGCCCCAAAACGTCCCCCACAAAACCCCCCCGAGACAAAGTCCCCAAAACCCCCCGAAAACCCCTCCGAGACAATGTCCCCAAACCCCCCCCCAAAACACCCCCGAGACAATGTCCCCAAAAACCCCCCCCAAATCCCCCCCGAGACAATGTCCCCAAAACACCACCCCCCCAAACCCCCCCGAGACAATGTCCGCAAAATACCCCCACAAAACCACCCGAGACAATGTCCCCAAAACACCACCCCCAAAACACCGCCGAGACAATGTCCCCAAAACCCCACCCCCCAAAACCACCCCGAGACAATGTCCCCAAAAACCCCCCCATAACCCCCCCGGAGACAATGTCCCCAAAACTCCCCCACCAAAACACCCCCGAGACAATGTCCCCAAAACACCCCCCCCAAAACACCCCCGAGACAATGTCCCCAAAACCTCACCCCCCAAAAACCCCCCGTGACAATGTCTCCAAAACACCCCCCCAAATCCCCCCGAGACAATGTCCCCAAAACCCCACCCCCCCAAACGCCCCCCAAGACAATGTCCCCAAAACACCCCCCCAAAACCCCCCCGAGACAATGTCGCCAAAACCCCCCCCAAATACCCCCCGAGACAATGTCCCCAAAACCCCTCCCAAAACACCCCCCCAGACAATGTCCCCAAAACCCCCCACAAATCCCCCCGAGACAATGTCCCCAAAACCCCACCCCCCCCAAACACCCCCCGAGACAATGTCCCCAAAACACCCCCCCAAAACTCCCCCGAGACAATGTCGCCAAAACCCCCCAAAAAACCCCCCGAGACAAAGTCCCCAAAACACCCCCCCCCAATACCCCGCCGAGACAATGGCCCCAAAACACGCCCCCCCAACACCCCCCCAAGACAATGTCCCCAAAACCCCCCCAAAACCCCCCCGAGACAATGTATCCAAAACCCACCCCAAAACCCCCCCGAGACAATGTCCCCAAAACCCCCCACAAAACCCCCCCCGAGACAATGTCCCCAAAATCCCCCCCCCAACCCCCCCCCGAGACAATGTCCCCAAACCCCCCCCCAAAACACCCCCGAGACAATGTCCCCAAAATCCCCACCCCAAAACTCCACCGAGACAATGTCCCCAAAACCCCCACCCAAAACCCCCCCGAGACATTTTCCCCAAAACCCCCCGAGACAATGTCCCGAAAACACCCCCCCAAAACCCCCCCGAGACAATGTCCCCAAAACCCCCCCCCAAAGCCCCCCCGAGACAATTTCCCCAAAACCCCGCACAAAACCACCCCGAGACAATGTCCCAAAAACACCCCCCCCTCCAAAACCCCCCACGAGACAATGCCCCCAGAAACCCCCCCCAAAACACCCCCGAGACAATGTCCCCAAAACACCCCCCCAAATCCCCCTAGAGACAATGTCCCCAAAACCCCACCCCCCCAAACCCCCCCCAAGACAATGTCCCCAAAACACCCCCCCCAAAACCCCCCCGAGACAATGTCGCCAAAACCCCCCCCAAATACCCCCCGAGACAATGTCCCCAAAACCCCTCCCAAAACACCCCCCGAGACAATGTCCCCAAAACCCCCCACAAATCCCCCCGAGACAATGTCCCCAAAACCCCACCCCCCCAAACACCCCCCGAGGCAATGTCCCCAAAACACCCCCCCAAAACTCCCCCGAGACAATGTCGCCAAAACCCCCCCAAAAAACCCCCCGAGACAAAGTCCCCAAAACACCCCCCCAATACCCCGCCGAGACAATGGCCCCAAAACACGCCCCCCCCAACACCCCCCCGAGACAATGTCCCCAAAACCCCCCCAAAACCCCCCCGAGACAATGTATCCAAAACCCACCCCAAAACCCCCCCGAGACAATGTCCCCAAAACCCCCCACAAAACCCCCCCCCGAGACAATGTCCCCAAAATCCCCCCCCCAACCCCCCCCGAGACAATGTCCCCAAACCCCCCCCCCAAAACACCCCCGAGACAATGTCCCCAAAATCCCCACCCCAAAACTCCACCGAGACAATGTCCCCAAAACCCCCACCCAAAACCCCCCCGAGACATTTTCCCCAAAACCCCCCCGAGACAATGTCCCGAAAACACCCCCCCAAAACCCCCCCGAGACAATGTCCCCAAAACCCCCCCCCAAAGCCCCCCCGAGACAATTTCCCCAAAACCCCGCACAAAACCCCCCGAGACAATGTCCCAAAAACACCCCCCCCTCCAAAACCCCCCACGAGACAATGCCCCCAGAAACCCACCCCAAAACCCCCCCGAGACAATGTCCCGAAAACACCCCCCCAAAACCCCCCCGAGACAATGTCCCCAAAACCCCCCCCCAAAGCCCCCCCGAGACAATTTCCCCAAAACCCCGCACAAAACCCCCCCGAGACAATGTCCCAAAAACACCCCCCCCTCCAAAACCCCCCACGAGACAATGCCCCCAGAAACCCCCCCCAAAACACCCCCGAGACAATGTCCCCAAAACACCCCACCCAAAACCCCCCGAGACAATGTCCCCAAAACCACCCCCAAAACCCCCCCGAGACAATGTCCACAAAACCCACTTCCCAAAAACCGCCCCGAGACAATGTCCCCAAAACCCCACCCCCCAAAACCCCCTCGAGACAATGTCCCAAAAACACCACCCCCAAAACCCCCCCGAGACAATGTCCCCAAAGCCCCCCCCAAAACCCCCCCGAGACAATGTCCCCAAAACCCCACCCAAAAACCCCCCGAGACAATGTCCCCAAAACACCCGCCCCAAACCCCCCCGAGACAATGTCCCCAAAACCCGCCCCCAAAACCCCCCCGAGACAATGTCCCCAAAAAACCCCCCCAAACCCACCCCCGAGAAAATGTCCCCAAAATCCCCCCCAAAACCCGCCCGAGACAATGTCCCCAAAACCCACCCCAAAACACCCCCGAGAAAATTTCCCCAAAATCCCCCCCAAAACCCCCCCGAGACAAAGTCCCCAAAACCCCCCCAAAACCCCTCCGAGACAATGTCCCCAAACCCCCCCCCAAAACACCCCCCGAGACAATGTCCCCAAAACACCACCCCCCCAAACCCCCCGAGACAATGTCCCCAAAATACCACCCCAAAACCACCCCGAGACAATGTCCCCAAAACACCACCCCCAAAACACCGCCGAGACAATGTCCCCAAAACCCCACCCCCCAAAACCACCCCGAGACAATGTCCCCAAAACCCCCTCCAAAACCCCCCCCGAGACAATGTCCCCAAAACTCCCCCACCAAAACACCCCTGAGACAATGTCCCCAAAACAGCCCCCCCAAAACACCCCCGAGACAATGTCCACAAAACCTCACCCCCCAAAACCCCCCCGAGACAATGTCCCCAAACCCCCCCCAAATCCCCCCGAGACAATGTCCCCAAAACCCCACCCCCCCAAACCCCCCCCGAGACATCGTCCCCAAAACACCCCCCCAAACCCCCCCCGAGACAATGTCGCCAAAACCCCCCCCCAAAAACCACCGGAGACAATGTCCCCAAAACCCCTCCCAAAATGCCCCCCGAGACAATTTCCCCCAAAACCCCCCACAAAACCCCCCCGAGACAATGTCCCCAAAACACCCCCCCCTCCAAAACCCCCCACGAGACAATGCCCCCAGAAACCCCCCCCCAAAACACCCCCGAGACAATGTCCCCAAAACTCCCCACCCAAAACCCCCCCGAGACAATGTCCCCAAAACCAGCCCCAAAACCCCCCCGAGACAATGTCCCCAAAACCCCACCCCCCCAAAACCCCCTCGAGACAATGTCCCAAAAACCCCACCCCCAAAACCCCCCCGAGACAATGTCCCCAAAGCCCCCCCAAAACCCCCCCGAGACAATGTCCCCAAAACCCCCCCCCCAAAAACCCCCAGAGACAATGTCCCCAAAATCACCCCCACAAACCCTCCCAAAGACAATGTCCCCAAAACCCCCGCCCCCAAAAGACCCCCGAGACAATGTCCCCAAAACCCCCCCACCAAAACCCCCCCCGAGACAATGTCCCCAAAACACCCGCCCCAAACCCCCCCGAGACAATGTCCCCAAAACGCCCCCCAAATCCCCCCCGAGACAATGTCCCCAAAACCCGCCACCAAAACCCCCCCGATACAATGTCCCCAAAAAAACCCCCCAAACCCACCCCCGAGAAAATGTCCCCAAAATCCCCCCCAAAACCCGCCCGAGACAATGTCCCCAAAACCCACCCCAAAACACCCCCGAGAAAATTTCCCCAAAACCCCCCAAAACCCCTCCGAGACAATGTCCCCAAACCCCCCCCCCCGAAAGACCCCCGAGACAATGTCCCCAAAACACCACCCCCCCCAAACCCCCGAGACAATGTCCCCAAAATACCACCCCAAAACCACCCCGAGACAATGTCCCCAAAACACCACCCCCCAAAACACCGCCGAGACAATGTCCCCAAAACCCCACCCCCCAAAACCACCCCGAGACAATGTCCCCAAAACTCCCCCACCAAAACACCCCTGAGACAATGTCCCCAAAACAGCCCCCCCAAAACACCCCCGAGACAATGTCCACAAAACCTCACCCCCCAAAACCCCCCCGAGACAATGTCCCCAAAACACCCCCCCAAATCCCCCCGAGACAATGTCCCCAAAACCCCACCCCCCCAAACCCACCCCGAGACATCGTCCCCCAAAAACCCCCCCCAAAACCACCCCGAGACAATGTCGCCAAAACCCCACCCCAAAAACCACCGGAGACAATGTCCCCAAAACCCCTCCCAAAACGCCCCCCGAGACAATGTCCCCAAAACTCCACCCAAATCCCCCCGAGACAATGTCCCCAAAACCCCACCCCCCCCAAACCCCCCCGAGACAATGTCCCCAAAACACACCCGTAAAACCCCCCATAGACAATGTCGCCAAACCCCCCCCAAAAACCCCCCGAGACAATGTCCCCAAAACCCCCCCCCAAAACCCCGCCGAGACAATGTCCCCAAAACACACCCCCCCAAAACACCCCCCGAGACAAGGTCCCCAAAACCCCCCCCAAAACCCCCCCGAGACAATGTATCCAAAACCACCCCCCCCAAAACCCCCCCGAGACAATTTCCCCAAAACCCCCCACAAACCCCCCCCGAGACAATGTCCCCAATAAACCCCCCAAAACCCCCCCCGAGACAATGTCCCCAAAAACTACCCCCAAAACCCCCCCGAGACAATGTCCCCAAAATCCCCACCCCAAAACTCCCCCTAGACAATGTCCCCAACACCCCCACCCAAAACCCCCCCGAGACATTGTCCCCAAACCCCCCGCCCCAAAACCCCACCGAGACAATGTCCCCAAAGCCCCCCCCCAAAAACCCCCCCGAGACAATGTCCCCAAAACCCCACACAAAACCACCCCGAGACAATGTCCCCAAAACACCCACCCTCCAAAACCCCCCACGAGACAATGTCCCCAGAAACCCCCCAAAACACCCCGAGACAATGTCCCCAAAACACCCCACCCAAAACCCCCCCGAGACAATGTCCCCAAAACCACCCCCAAAACCCCCCCGAGACAATGTCCACAAAACCCACTCCCCAAAACCCCCCCCCGAGACAATGTCCCCAAAACCCCCACCCCCAAAACCCCCCCGAGACAAAGTGCCAAAAGCCGCACCCCCAAAACCCCCCCGAGACAATGTCCCCAAAGCCCCCCCGAGACAATTTCCCCAAAACCCCCCACAAAACCCCCCCGAGACAATGTCCCCAAAACACCCGCCCCTCCAAAACCCCCCACGAGACAATGCCCCCAGAAACCCCCCCCCAAAAACACCCCCGAGACAATGTCCCCAAAACACCCCACCCAAAACCCCCCCGAGACAATGTCCCCAAAACCACCCCCAAAACCCCCCGAGACAATGTCCACAAAACCCACTTCCCAAAACCCCCCCCGAGACAATGTCCCCCAAAAACCCACCACCCAAAACCCCCTCGACACAATGTCCCAAAAACCCCCAACCACAAAACCCCCCTGAGACAATGTCCCCAAAGCCCCCCCCAAAACCCCCCCGAGACAATGTCCCCAAAACCCCCCCCCCCAAAAAACCCCCCGAGACAATGTCCCCAAAATCACCCCCCCAAACGCTCCCAAAGACAATGTCCCCAAAACCCCGCCCCCAAAAGACCCCCGAGACAATGTCCCCAAAAACCCCCCCCAAAACCCCCCGAGACAATGTCCCCAAAACACCCGCCCCAAACCCCCCCGAGACAATGTCCCCAAAACCCCCCCCAAATCCCCCCCGAGACAATGTCCCCAAAACCCGCCCCCAAAACCCCCCCGAGACAATGTCCCCAAAAACCCCCCCCCAAACCCACCCCCGAGAAAATGTCCCCAAAATCCCCCCCAAAACCCGCCCGAGACAATGTCCCCAAAACCCACCCCAAAACACCCCCGAGAAAATTTCCCCAAAACCCCCCCGAGACAATGTCCCCAAAACCCCCCCAAAACCCCCCCGAGACAATGTATCCAAAACCCACCCCAAAACCCCCCCGAGACAATGTCCCCAAAACCCCCCACAAAACCCCCCCCCGAGACAATGTCCCCAAAATCCCCCCCCCAACCCCCCCCGAGACAATGTCCCCAAACCCCCCCCCAAAACACCCCCGAGACAATGTCCCCAAAATCCCCACCCCCAAAACTCCACCGAGACAATGTCCCCAAAACCCCCACCCAAAACCCCCCCGAGACATTTTCCCCAAAACCCCCCCGAGACAATGTCCCGAAAACACCCCCCCCAAAACCCCCCCGAGACAATGTCCCCAAAAACCCCCCCCCAAAGCCCCCCCGAGACAATTTCCCCAAAACCCCGCACAAAACCCCCCCGAGACAATGTCCCAAAAACACCCCCCCCTCCAAAACCCCCCACGAGACAATGCCCCAGAAACCCCCCCCAAAACCCCCCCGAGACAATGTCCCGAAAACACCCCCCCAAAACCCCCCCGAGACAATGTCCCCAAAAACCCCCCCCCAAAGCCCCCCCGAGACAATTTCCCCAAAACCCCGCACAAAACCCCCCCGAGACAATGTCCCAAAAACACCCCCCCCCTCCAAAACCCCCCACGAGACAATGCCCCAGAAACCCCCCCCAAAACACCCCCGAGACAATGTCCCCAAAACACCCCCACCCAAAACCCCCCGAGACAATGTCCCCAAAACCACCCCCAAAACCCCCCCGAGACAATGTCCACAAAACCCACTTCCCAAAAACCGCCCCGAGACAATGTCCCCAAAACCCCACCCCCCAAAACCCCCTCGAGACAATGTCCCAAAAACACCACCCCCAAAACCCCCCCGAGACAATGTCCCCAAAGCCCCCCCCCAAAACCCCCCCGAGACAATGTCCCCAAAACCCCACCCAAAACCCCCCGAGACAATGTCCCCAAAACACCCGCCCCAAACCCCCCCGAGACAATGTCCCCCAAAACCCGCCCCCAAAACCCCCCCCGAGACAATGTCCCCAAAAAACCCCCCCAAACCCACCCCCCGAGAAAATGTCCCCAAAATCCCCCCCAAAACCCGCCCGAGACAATGTCCCCAAAACCCACCCCAAAACACCCCCCGAGAAAATTTCCCCAAAATCCCCCCCAAAACCCCCCCGAGACAAAGTCCCCAAAACCCCCCCAAAACCCCTCCGAGACAATGTCCCCAAACCCCCCCCCCAAAACACCCCCGAGACAATGTCCCCAAAACACCCACCCCCCCAAACCCCCCGAGACAATGTCCCCAAAATACCACCCCCAAAACCACCCCGAGACAATGTCCCCAAAACACCACCCCCAAAACACCGCCGAGACAATGTCCCCAAAAACCCACCCCCCAAAACCACCCCGAGACAATGTCCCCAAAACCCCCTCCAAAACCACCCCGAGACAATGTCCCCAAAACTCCCCACCAAAACACCCCTGAGACAATGTCCCCAAAACAGCCCCCCCAAAACACCCCCGAGACAATGTCCACAAAACCTCACCCCCCAAAACCCCCCCGAGACAATGTCCCCAAACCCCCCCCCAAATCCCCCCGAGACAATGTCCCCAAAACCCCACCCCCCCCAAACCCCCCCCGAGACATCGTCCCCAAAACACCCCCCCAAACCCCCCCCGAGACAATGTCGCCAAAACCCCCCCCCAAAAACCACCGGAGACAATGTCCCCAAAACCCCTCCCAAAATGCCCCCCGAGACAATTTCCCCAAAACCCCCCACAAAACCCCCCCGAGACAATGTCCCCAAAACACCCCCCCCCTCCAAAACCCCCCACGAGACAATGCCCCCCAGAAACCCCCCCCCAAAACACCCCCGAGACAATGTCCCCAAAACTCCCCACCCAAAACCCCCCCGAGACAATGTCCCCAAAACCAGCCCCAAAACCCCCCCGAGACAATGTCCACAAAACCCACTTCCCAAAACCCCCCCGAGACAATGTCCCCAAAACCCCACCCCCCAAAACCCCCTCGAGACAATGTCCCAAAAACCCCACCCCCAAAACCCCCCCGAGACAATGTCCCCAAAGCCCCCCCAAAACCCCCCCCGAGACAATGTCCCCAAAACCCCCCCCCAAAAACCCCCCAGAGACAATGTCCCCAAAATCACCCCCACAAACCCTCCCAAAGACAATGTCCCCAAAACCCCGCCCCCAAAAGACCCCCGAGACAATGTCCCCAAAACCCCCCCCAAAACCCCCCCCGAGACAATGTCCCCAAAACACCCGCCCCAAACCCCCCCGAGACAATGTCCCCAAAACCCCCCCCAAATCCCCCCCGAGACAATGTCCCCAAAACCCGCCACCAAAACCCCCCCGATACAATGTCCCCAAAAAAACCCCCCAAACCCACCCCCGAGAAAATGTCCCCAAAAATCCCCCCCAAAACCCGCCCGAGACAATGTCCCCAAAACCCACCCCAAAACACCCCCGAGAAAATTTCCCCAAAACCCCCCCCAAAACCCCTCCGAGACAATGTCCCCAAACCCCCCCCCCGAAAGACCCCCGAGACAATGTCCCCAAAACACCACCCCCCCAAACCCCCGAGACAATGTCCCCAAAATACCACCCCAAAACCACCCCGAGACAATGTCCCCAAAACACCACCCCCAAAACACCGCCGAGACAATGTCCCCAAAACCCCACCCCCCCAAAACCACCCCGAGACAATGTCCCCAAAACTCCCCCACCAAAACACCCCTGAGACAATGTCCCCAAAACAGCCCCCCCAAAACACCCCCGAGACAATGTCCACAAAACCTCACCCCCCAAAACCCCCCCGAGACAATGTCCCCAAAACACCCCCCCAAATCCCCCCGAGACAATGTCCCCAAAACCCCACCCCCCCAAACCCACCCCGAGACATCGTCCCCAAAAACCCCCCCCAAAACCCCCCCGAGACAATGTCGCCAAAACCCCACCCCCAAAAACCACCGGAGACAATGTCCCCCAAAACCCCTCCCAAAACGCCCCCCGAGACAATGTCCCCAAAACTCCACCCAAATCCCCCCGAGACAATGTCCCCAAAACCCCACCCCCCCAAACCCCCCCCGAGACAATGTCCCCAAAACACACCCGTAAAACCCCCCATAGACAATGTCGCCAAACCCCCCCCAAAAACCCCCCGAGACAATGTCCCCAAAACACCCCCAAAACCCCCGCCGAGACAATGTCCCCAAAACACACCCCCCCCAAAACACCCCCGAGACAAGGTCCCCAAAACCCCCCCAAAACCCCCCCGAGACAATGTATCCAAAACCCCCCCCAAAACCCCCCCCGAGACAATTTCCCCAAAACCCCCCACAAACCCCCCCCGAGACAATGTCCCCAAAAACCCCCCAAAACCCCCCCCGAGACAATGTCCCCAAAAACTACCCCCAAAACCCCCCCGAGACAATGTCCCCAAAATCCCCACCCCAAACCCCCCCGAGACAATGTCCCCAAAATCCCCACCCCAAAACTCCCCCTAGACAATGTCCCCAACACCCCCACCCAAAACCCCCCCGAGACATTGTCCCCAAAACCCCGCCCCAAAACCCCACCGAGACAATGTCCCCAAACCCCCCCCCCAAAACCCCCCCGAGACAATGTCCCCAAAACCCCACACAAAACCACCCCGAGACAATGTCCCCAAAACACCCACCCTCCAAAACCCCCCACGAGACAATGTCCCCAGAAACCCCCCAAAACACCCCCGAGACAATGTCCCCAAAACACCCCACCCAAAACACCCCCGAGACAATGTCCCCAAAACCACCCCCAAAACCCCCCCGAGACAATGTCCACAAAACCCACTCCCCAAAACCCCCCCCGAGACAATGTCCCCAAAACCCCACCCCCAAAACCCCCCCGAGACAAAGTGCCAAAAGCCGCACCCCCAAAACCCCCCCGAGACAATGTCCCCAAAGCCCCCCCGAGACAATTTCCCCAAAACCCCCCACAAAACCCCCCCGAGACAATGTCCCCAAAACACCGCCCCTCCAAAACCCCCCACGAGACAATGCCCCCAGAAACCCCCCCCAAAACACCCCCGAGACAATGTCCCCAAAACACCCCACCCAAAACCCCCCCGAGACAATGTCCCCAAAACCACCCCCAAAACCCCCCGAGACAATGTCCACAAAACCCACTTCCCAAAACCCCCCCCGAGACAATGTCCCCAAAAACCCACCACCCAAAACCCCCTCGACACAATGTCCCAAAAACCCCAACCACAAAACCCCCCTGAGACAATGTCCCCAAAGCCCCCCCCAAAACCCCCCCGAGACAATGTCCCCAAAACCCCCCCCAAAAAACCCCCCGAGACAATGTCCCCAAAATCACCCCCCCAAACGCTCCCAAAGACAATGTCCCCAAAACCCCGCCCCCAAAAGACCCCCGAGACAATGTCCCCAAAACCCCCCCCAAAACCCCCCGAGACAATGTCCCCAAAACACCCGCCCCAAACCCCCCGAGACAATGTCCCCAAAACCCCCCCCAAATCCCCCCCGAGACAATGTCCCCAAAACCCGCCCCCAAAACCCCCCCGAGACAATGTCCCCAAAAACCCCCCCCAAACCCACCCCCGAGAAAATGTCCCCAAAATCCCCCCAAAACCCGCCCGAGACAATGTCCCCAAAACCCACCCCAAAACACCCCGAGAAAATTTCCCCAAAACCCCCCCCAAAACCCCCCCGAGACAAAGTCCCCAAAACACCCCCAAAACCCCTCCGAGACAATGTCCTCAAACCACCCCCCTCAAAACACCCCCGAGACAATGTCCCCAAAACCCCCCCCCAAATCCCCCCCGAGACAATGTCCCCAAAACACCACCCCCCCAAACCCCCCGAGACAATGTCCCCAAAATACCACCCCAAAACCACCCCGAGACAATGTCCCCAAAACAGCCCCCCCAAAACACCCCCGACACAATGTCCACAAAACCTCACCCCCCAAAACCCCCGAGACAATGTCCCCAAAACACCCCCCCAAATCCCCCCGAGACAATGTCCCCAAAACACCACCCCCCCAAACCCCCCGAGACAATGTCCCCAAAATACCACCCCAAAACCACCCCGAGACAATGTCCCCAAAACAGCCCCCCCAAAACACCCCCGACACAATGTCCACAAAACCTCACCCCCCAAAACCCCCCGAGACAATGTCCCCAAAACACCCCCCCAAATCCCCCCGAGACAATGTCCCCAAAACCCCACCCCCCCAAACTCCCCCCGAGACAATGTCCCCAAAACACCCCCCCAAAAACCCCCCGAGACAATGTCGCCAAAACACCCCCCAAAAACCACCGGAGACAATGTCCCCAAAACCCCTCCCAAAACACCCCCCGAGACAATGTCCCCAAAACCCCACCCCCCAAAACCACCCCGAGATAATGTCCCCAAAACCCCCCTCAAAAACCCCCCCCGAGACAATGTCCCCAAAACACCACCCCCCCAAACCCCCCGAGACAATGTCCCCAAAATACCACCCCCAAAACACCGCCGAGACAATGTCCCCCAAAACCCCACCCCCCAAAACCACCCCGAGACAATGTCCCCAAAACCCCCTCCAAAACCCCCCCCCCGAGACAATGTCCCCAAAACTCCCCCACCAAAACACCCCTGAGACAATGTCCCCAAAACAGCCCCCCCAAAACACCCCCGAGACAATGTCCACAAAACCTCACCCCCCAAATCCCCCCGAAACAATGTCCCCAAAACCCCACCCCCCCAAAACCCCCCCGAGACATCGTCCCCAAAACACCCCCCCAAAACCCCCCCGAGACAATGTCGCCAAAACCCCCCCAAAAAACCACCGGAGACAATGTCCCCAAAACCCCTCCCAAAATGCCCCCCGAGACAATTTCCCCAAAACCCCCCACAAAACCCCCCCGAGACAATGTCCCCAAAACACCCCCCCCTCCAAAACCCCCCACGAGACAATGCCCCCAGAAACCCCCCCCCAAAACACCCCCGAGACAATGTCCCCAAAACACCCCACCCAAAACCCCCCCGAGACAATGTCCCCAAAACCAGCCCCAAAACCCCCCCGAGACAATGTCCACAAAACACACTTCCCAAACCCCCCCCGAGACAATGTCCCCAAAACCCCACCCCCCAAAACCCCCTCGAGACAATGTCCCAAAAACCCCACCCCCAAAACCCCCCCGAGACAATGTCCCCAAAGACCCCCAAAACCCCCCCGAGACAATGTCCCCAAAACCCCCCCCAAAAAACCCCAGAGACAATGTCCCCAAAATCACCCCCACAAACCCTCCCAAAGACAATGTCCCCAAAACCCCGCCCCCAAAAGACCCCCGAGACAATGTCCCCAAAACCCCCCCCAAAACCCCCCCCGAGACAATGTCCCCAAAACACCCGCCCCAAACCCCCCCGAGACAAAGTCCCCAAAACCCCCCAAAAAACCCCTCCGAGACAATGTCCCCAAACCCCCCCCCGAAAGACCCCCGAGACAATGTCCCCAAAACACCACCCCCCCAAACCCCCCGAGAAAATGTCCCCAAAATACCACCCCAAAACCACCCCGAGACAATGCCCCCAAAACACCACCCCCAAAACACCGCCGAGACAATGTCCCCAAAACCCCACCCCCAAAACCACCCCGAGACAATGTCCCCAAAACCCCCCCAAAACCCCCCCCCGAGACAATGTCCCCAAAACTCCCCCACCAAAACACCCCTGAGACAATGTCCCCAAAACAGCCCCCCCAAAACACCCCCGAGACAATGTCCACAAAACCTCACCCCCCAAAACCCCCCCGAGACAATGTCCCCAAAACACCCCCCCAAATCCCCCGAGACAATGTCCCCAAAACCCCACCCCCGCAAACCCACCCCGAGACATCGTCCCCAAAAACCCCCCCCAAAACCCCCCCGAGACAATGTCGCCAAAACCCCCCCCCAAAAACCACCGGAGACAATGTCCCCAAAACCCCTCCCAAAACGCCCCCCGAGACAATGTCCCCAAAACTCCACCCAAATCCCCCCGAGACAATGTCCCCAAAACCCCACCCCCCCAAACCCCCCCCGAGACAATGTCCCCAAAACACCCCCGTAAAACCCCCCATAGACAATGTCGCCAAAACCCCCCCCAAAAACCCCCCGAGACAATGTCCCCAAAACCCCCCCCAAACCCCGCCGAGACAATGTCCCCAAAACACACCCCCCCAAAACACCCCCGAGACAAGGTCCCCAAAACCCCCCCAAAACCCCCCCGAGACAATGTATCCAAAACCCCCCCCAAAACCCCCCCGAGACAATTTCCCCAAAACCCCCCACAAAACCCCCCCGAGACAATGTCCCCAAAATTCCCCCCCAAACCCCCCCCGAGACAATGTCCCCAAAAACTAACCCCAAAACCCCCCCGAGACAATGTCCCCAAAATCCCCACCCCAAAACTCCCCCTAGACAATGTCCCCAACACCCCCACCCAAAACCACCCCGAGACATTGTCCCCAAACCCCCGCCCCAAAACCCCACCGAGACAATGTCCCCAAAACCCCCCCCAAAACCCCCCCGAGACAATGTCCCCAAAACCCCACACAAAACCACCCCGAGACAATGTCCCCAAAACACCCACCCTCCAAAACCCCCCACGAGACAATGTCCCCAGAAACCCCCCCAAAACACCCCCGAGACAATGTCCCCAAAACACCCCACCCAAAACCCCCCCGAGACAATGTCCCCAAAACCACCCCCAAAACCCCCCCGAGACAATGTCCACAAAACCCACTCCCCAAAACCCCCCACGAGACAATGTCCCCAAAACCCCACCCCCAAAACCCCCCCGAGACAAAGTGCCAAAAATCCCACCCCCAAAACCCCCCCGAGACAATGTCCCCAAAACCCCCCCCAAAGCCCCCCCGAGACAATTTCCCCAAAACCCCCCACAAAACCCCCCCGAGACAATGTCCCCAAAACACCGCCCCTCCAAAACCCCCCCGAGGCAATGCCCCCAGAAACCCCCCCCAAAACACCCCCGAGACAATGTCCCCAAAACACCCCACCCAAAACCCCCCCGAGACAATGTCCCCAAAACCACCCCCAAAACCCCCCGAGACAATGTCCACAAAACCCACTCCCCAAAAACCCCCCCCGAGACAATGTCCCCAAAACCCCACCACCCAAAACCCCCTCGACACAATGTCCCAAAAACCACAACCACAAACCCCCCCCGAGACAATGTCCCCAAAGCCCCCCCCAAAACCCCCCCGAGACAATGTCCCCAAAACCCCCCCCAAAAAAACCCCCGAGACAATGTCCCCAAAATCACCCCCCCAAACGCTCCCAAAGACAATGTCCCCAAAACCCCGCCCCCAAAAGACCCCCGAGACAATGTCCCCAAAACCCGCCCCAAAACCCCCCCGAGACAATGTCCCCAAAACACCCGCCCCAAACCCCCCCGAGACAATGTCCCCAAACCCCCCCCAAATCCCCCCCGAGACAATGTCCCCAAAACCCGCCCCCAAAACCCCCCCAAGACAATGTCCCCAAAAACCCCCCCCAAACCCACCCCCGAGAAAATGTCCCCAAAATCCCCCCCAAAACCCGCCCGAGACAATGTCCCCAAAACCCACCCCAAAACACCCCCGAGAAAATTTCCCCAAAACCCCCCCCAAAACCCCCCCGAGACAAAGTCCCCAAAACACCCCCAAAACCCCTCCGAGACAATGTCCTCAAACCACCCCCCTCAAAACACCCCCGAGACAATGTCCCCAAAACCCCCCCCAAAATCCCCCCCGAGACAATGTCCCCAAAACACCACCCCCCCAAACCCCCCGAGACAATGTCCCCAAAATACCACCCCAAAACCACCCCGAGACAATGTCCCCAAAACAGCCCCCCCAAAACACCCCCGACACAATGTCCACAAAACCTCACCCCCCAAAACCCCCCGAGACAATGTCCCCAAAACACCCCCAAAACCCCCCCCGAGACAATGTCCCCAAAACCCCACCCCCCCAAACTCCCCCCGAGACAATGTCCCCAAAACACCCCCCCAAAAAGCCCCCGAGACAATGTCGCCAAAACCCCCCCCAAAAACCACCGGAGACAATGTCCCCAAAACCCCTCCCAAAACACCCCCGAGACAATATCCCCAAAACCCCACCCCCCAAAACCACCCCGAGACAATGTCCCCAAAACCCCCCTCAAAACCCCCCCCCGAGACAATGTCCCCAAAACTCCACCACCAAAACACCCCCGCGACAATGTCCCCAAAACAGCCCCCCCAAAACACCCCCGACACAATGTCCACAAAACCTCACCCCCCAAAACCCCCCGAGACAATGTCCCCAAAACACCCCCCCAAATCCCCCTAGAGACAATGTCCCCAAAACCCCACCCCCCCAAACTCCCCCCGAGACAATGTCCCCAAAACACCCCCCCAAAACCCCCCCGAGACAATGTCGCCAAAACCACCCCCAAAAACCACCGGAGACAATGTCCCCAAAACCCCTCCCAAAACGCCCCCCGAGACAATGTCCCCAAAACCCCCCCCAAATCCCCCCGAGACAATGTCCCCAAAACCCCACCCCCCCAAACCCCCCCGAGACAATGTCCCCAAAACACCCCCCCAAAACCCCCCCGAGACAATGTCGCCAAAACCCGCCCCAAAAACCCCCCGAGACAATGTCCCCAAAACCCGCCCCAAAACCCCGCCTAGACAATGTCCCCAAAACTCGCCCCACCAAAACACCCCGAGACAATGTCCCCAAAACTCCCCCAAAACCCCCCCGAGACAATGTATACAAAACCCCCCCCCAAACCCCCCCGAGACAATGTCCCCAAAACCCCCCACAAAACCCCCCCGAGACAATGTCCCCAAAGTCCCCCCCAAACCACCCCCGAGACAATGTCCCCAAAACCCCCCCCCAAATCCCCCCCAAGACAATGTCCCCAAAATCCTCACCCCAAAACTCCCCCTAGACAATGTCCCCAAAACCCCCACCCAAAACCCCACCGAGACATTGTCCCCAAACCCCCCCCAAAACCCCCCCGAGACAATGTCCCCAAAACCACCCCCCCAAAACCCCCCCGAGACAATGTCCCCAAAAACACCCCCCCAAAGCCCCCCCGAGACAATGTCCCCAAAACCCCCCACAAAACCCCCCCGAGACAATGTCCCCAAAACACCCACCCTCCAAAACCCCCCACGAGACAATGTCCCCAGAAACACCCCCCCAAAACACCCCCGAGACAATGTCCCCAAAACACCCCACCCAAAACCCCCCCGAGACAATGTCCCCAAAACCACCCCCAAACCCCCCCCCGAGACGATGTCCACAAAACCCACTTCCCAAAACCCCCCCCGAGACAATGTCCCAAAAACCCCACCCCCAAAACCCCCCCGAGACAATGTCCCCAAAGCCCCCCCCAAAAACCCCCGACACAATGTCCCCAAAATCCCCCCCCGAGACAATGTCCCCAAAATCACCCACCCAAAACCTCCCAAAGACAATGTCCCCAAAACCCCGCCCCCAAAAGACCCCCGAAACAATATCCCCAAAACCCCCCCCAAAAACCCCCGAGACAATGTCCCCAAAATACAGGCCCCAAACCCCCCCGAGACAATGTCCCCAAAACCCCCCCAAATCCCCCCCGAGACAATGTCCCCAAAACCCCCCCACAAAACCCCCCCGAGACAATGTCCCCAAAAAACCCCCCCAAACCCCCCCCCGAGAAAATGTCCTCAAAATCCCCCCCAAAACCCCCCCGAGACAATGTCCCCAAAACCCCACCAAAACACCCCCGAGAAAATTTCCCCAAAACCCACCCCAAAACCTCCCCGAGACAATGTCCCCAAAACACCCCCCCAAAACCCCACCGAGACAATGTCCCCAAAACCCCCCCGAAAACCCCCCCGAGACAATGTCTCCAAACACACCCCCAAAACCCCTCCGAGACAATGTCCCAAAACCCCCCCCCAAAACCCCCCGAGACAATGCCCCTAAATGTCCCCCACAAAACCCCCCCGAGACAATGTCCCCTAAATCCCCCCTTCCAAAACACTCCCGAGACAATGTCCCCAAAACCCGCCCCCAAAACCCCCCCGAGACAATGTCCCCAAAACCCCCCCACAAATACCCCCGAGAAAATGTCCCCAAAACACCCCCCAAAACCCCACCGAGACAATGTCCCCAAAACACCCCCCACAAAACCCCCCCGAGACAATGTCCCCAAAAACCCCCAAACCCCCCCAAGAAAATGTCCCCAAACCCCCCCCCAAAACCATCCCGAGACAATGTCCCCAAAACCACCACTCCAACACCTCCCCGAGAAAATGTCACCAAAACCCTCTCCCAAAAACCCCCGAGACAATGTCCCCAAAAATCCCCACCAAACCCCCCGGAGACAATGTCACCAAAACCCCCCAGAGACAATGTACCCAAACCCCGCCCCCAAAACCCCCCGAGACAATGTCCCCAAAAACACCCCCCAAAACCCCCCCGAGACAATGTCCCAACAATGTCCCAAACCCCGGCCCCAAAAAACCCCCGAGACAATGACCCCAAAATCCCCCCCCCAAAACCCCCCAAAGACAATGTCCCCAAAACGCCGCCCCCAAAACACCCCCGAGACAATGTCGCCAAAACAACCCCCAAAACCCCCCCCGAGACAATGTCCCCAAAACACCCGCCCCGAAACCCCCCGAGACAATGTCCCCAAAACCACCCCCAAAACACCCCCGAGACAATGTCCCCAAAAGCCCCCCCCAAAACTCCCCCGAGACAATGTCCCCAAAACCCCCCCCCCAAACCCCCCCCCGAGAAAATGTCCCCAAAACCCCCCCGAGACAATGTCCCCAAACCCACCCCAAAACCACCCCGAGACAATGTCCCTAAAACCCCCCCACAAATACCCCCGAGACAATGTCCCCAAAACCACCCCCCCAAAACCCCACCGAGACAATGTCCCCAAACACCCCCCACAAAACCCCCCCGAGACAATGTCCCCAAAACCCCCCCAAAACCCCCCCAAGAAAATGTCCCCAAAACCCCCCCCCAAAACCATCCCGAGACAATGTCCCCAAAACCTCCCCCCCAAAACCCCCCCGAGAAAATGTCACCAAAACCCTCCCCCAAAAACCCCCCGAGACAATCTCCCCAAAAACCCCCCCCAAACACCCCGGAGACAATGTCCCCAAAAACCCTCCCGAGACAATGTCCCCAAAACGCCGCCCCCAAAACACCCCCGAGACAATGTCCCCAAAACCACCCCAAAACCTCCCCGAGACAATGTCCCCAAAACACCCGCCCCAAACCCACCCGAGACAATGTCCCCAAAACCCCCCCAAACCCCCCCCGAGACAATGTCCCCAAAACCAACCCAAAAAACCCCCCGAGACAATGTCCCCAAAAAATCCTCCAAAACCCCCCCGAGAAAATGTCCCCAAAACCCCCCCCAAAACCCCCCCGAGACAATGTCCCCAAAAACCCCTCCAAAACCCCCCGAGAAAATTTCCCCAAAACCCCCCCCAAAACCCCCCCGAGACAATGTCCCCAAAACTCCACCACCAAAACACCCCGAGACAATGTCCCCAAAACACCCCCCGCAAAACACCCCTGAGACAATGTCCCCAAAACCTCACCCCCCCAAAAACCCCCGAGACAATGTCCCCAAAACACCCCCCCAAATCCCCCGAGACAATGTCCCCAAAACCCCACCCCCCCAAACACCCCCGGGACAATGTCCCCAAAACACCCCCCCAAAACCCCCCGAGACAATGTCGCCAAAACCCCCCCAAAAAACCCCCGAGTCAATGTCCCCAAAACCCCTCCCAAAACGCCCCCGAGTCAATGTCCCCAAAACCCCCCCAAATCCCCCCGAGACAATGTCCCCAAAATCCCACCCCCCCAAACCCCCCCCCGAGACAATGTCCCCAAAACACCCCCACAAAACCCCCCCGAGACAATGTCGCCAAAAACCCCCCAAAAACCGCCAAGACAATGTCCCCAAAACATGTCCCCCCAACACCTCCCCGAGACAATGTCCCCAAAACCACCCCAAAACCCCCCCGAGACAATGTATCCAAAACCCACCCCAAAACCCCCCCGAGACAATGTCCCCAAAACCCCCCACAAAACCCCCCCCGAGACAATGTCCCCAAAATCCCCCCCCCAACCCCCCCCGAGACAATGTCCCCAAACCCCCCCCCAAAACACCCCCGAGACAATGTCCCCAAAATCCCCACCCCAAAACTCCACCGAGACAATGTCCCCAAAACCCCCACCCAAAACCCCCCCGAGACATTTTCCCCAAAACCCCCCCGAGACAATGTCCCGAAAACACCCCCCCAAAACCCCCCCGAGACAATGTCCCCAAAACCCCCCCCAAAGCCCCCTCGAGACAATTTCCCAAAACCCCGCACAAACCCCCCGAGACAATGTCCCAAAAACACCCCCCCCTCCAAAACCCCCCACGAGACAATGCCCCCAGAAACCCCCCCAAAACACCCCCGAGACAATGTCCCCAAAACACCCCACCCAAAACCCCCCGAGACAATGTCCCCAAAACCACCCCCAAAACCCCCCCGAGACAATGTCCACAAAACCCACTTCCCAAAAACCGCCCCGAGACAATGTCCCCAAAACCCCACCCCCCAAAACCCCCTCGAGACAATGTCCCAAAAACACCACCCCCAAAACCCCCCCGAGACAATGTCCCCAAAGCCCCCCCAAAACCCCCCCGAGACAATGTCCCCAAAACCCCCCCCAAAACCCCCCCGAGACAATGTCCCCAAAACACCCGCCCCAAACCCCCCCGAGACAATGTCCCCAAAACCCCCCCCCAAATACCCCCCGAGACAATGTCCCCAAAACCCGCCCCCAAAACCCCCCCGAGACAATGTCCCCAAAACACCCCCCCAAACCCACCCCCGAGAAAATGTCCCCAAAATCCCCCCCAAAACCCGCCCGAGACAATGTCCCCAAAACCCACCCCAAAACACCCCCGAGAAAATTTCCCCAAAATCCCCCCCAAAACCCCCCGAGACAAAGTCCCCAAAACCCCCCCAAAACCCCTCCGAGACAATGTCCCCAAACCCCCCCCCAAAACACCCCCGAGACAATGTCCCCAAAACACCACCCCCCCAAACCCCCCGAGACAATGTCCCCAAAATACCACCCCAAAACCACCCCGAGACAATGTCCCCAAAACACCACCCCCAAAACACCGCCGAGACAATGTCCCCAAAACCCCACCCCCCAAAACCACCCCGAGACAATGTCCCCAAAACCCCCTCCAAAACCCCCCCCGAGACAATGTCCCCAAAACTCCCCCACCAAAACACCCCTGAGACAATGTCCCCAAAACAGCCCCCGCAAAACACCCCCGAGACAATGTCCACAAAACCTCACCCCCCAAAACCCCCCCGAGACAATGTCCCCAAACCCCCCCCAAATCCCCCCGAGACCATGTCCCCAAAACCCCACCCCCCCAAACCCCCCCCGAGACATCGTCCCCAAAACACCCCCCCAAAACCCCCCCGAGACAATGTCGCCAAAACCCCCCCCAAAAACCACCGGAGACAATGTCCCCAAAACCCCTCCCAAAATGCCCCCCGAGACAATTTCCCCAAAACCCCCCACAAAACCCCCCCGAGACAATGTCCCTAAAACACCCCCCCCTCCAAAACCCCCCACGAGACAATGCCCCCAGAAACCCCCCCCCAAAACACCCCCGAGACAATGTCCCCAAAACACCCCACCCAAAACCCCCCCGAGACAATGTCCCCAAAACCAGCCCCAAAACCCCCCCGAGACAATGTCCACAAAACCCACTTCCCAAAACCCCCCCCGAGACAATGTCCCCAAAACCCCACCCCCCAAAACCCCCTCGAGACAATGTCCAAAAACCCCACCCCCAAAACCCCCCCGAGACAATGTCCCCAAAGCCCCCCCAAAACCCCCCCGAGACAATGTTCGCAAAACCCCCCCCAAAAACCCCCAGAGACAATGTCCCCAAAATCACCCCCACAAACCCTCCCAAAGACAATGTCCCCAAAACCCCGCCCCCAAAAGACCCCCGAGACAATGTCCCCAAAACCCCCCCCAAAACCCCCCCCGAGACAATGTCCCCAAAACACCCGCCCCAAACCCCCCCGAGACAATGTCCCCAAAACCCCCCCCCAAATCCCCCCCGAGACAATGTCCCCAAAACCCGCCACCAAAACCCCCCCGATACAATGTCCCCAAAAAAAACACCCCAAACCCACCCCGAGAAAATGTCCCCAAAATCCCCCCCAAAACCCGCCCGAGACAATGTCCCCAAAACCCCCCCAAAACACCCCCGAGACAAAGTCCCCAAAACCCCCCCAAAACCCCTCCGAGACAATGTCCCCAAACCCCCCCCCGAAAGACCCCCGAGACAATGTCCCCAAAACACCACCCCCCCAAACCCCCCGAGACAATGTCCCAAAAACCCCACCCCCAAAACCCCCCGAGACAATGTCCCCAAAGCCCCCCCAAAACCCCCCCGAGACAATGTCCCCAAAACCCCCCCCAAAACCCCCCCGAGACAATGTCCCCAAAATCACACCCCCAAACCCTCCCAAAGACAATGTCCCCAAAACCCCGCCCCCAAAAGACCCCCGAGACAATGTCCGCAAAACCCCCCCCAAAACCCCCCGAGACAATGTCCCCAAAACACCCGCCCCAAACCCCCCCGAGACAATGTCCGCAAACCCCCCCCCAAATCCCCCCCGAGACAATGTCCCCAATACCGCCCCACAAAACCCCCCCGAGACAATGTCCCCAAAAAAACCCCCCAAACACCCCCCCAAGAAAATGTCCCCAAAATCCCCCCCAAAACCCCCCTGAGACAATGTCCCCAAAACACCTCCAAAACACCCCGAGAAAATTTCCCCAAAACCCCCCACAAAAACTCCCCGAGACAATGTCCCCAAAAAAACCCCCAAACACCCCCCGAGAAAATGTCCCCAAAATCCCCCCCAAAACCCACCTGAGACAATGTCCCCAAAACCCCCCCACAAATACCCCCGAGACAATGTCCCCAAAACCCCCCCCAAATCCCCACCGTGACAATGTCCCCAAAACGCCCCCCACAAAACCCCCCCGAGACAATGTCCCCAAAACCCCCCCAAACCCCCCCAGGGAAATGTCCCCAAAAACCACCCCCAAAACCATCCCGAGACAATGTCCCCAAAACCACTCCTCCAAAACCCCCCCGAGAAAATGTCACCAAAACCCTCTCCAAAAAAACCCCCGAGACAATGTCCCCAAAAACCCCCCCCCAAACACCCCGGAGACAATGTCACCAAAACGCCCCCGAGACAATGTCCCAAACCCCCTCCCCCAAAAATCCCCCAGAGACAATGTCCCCAAAAGCCCCCCCACAAAACCCCCCAAAGACAATGTCCCCAAAACGCCGCTCCCAAAACACCCCCGAGACAATGTCGCCAATACCACCCCCCAAAAACCCCCGGGACAATGTCCCAAAACACCCGCCCCAAACCCCCCCGAGACAATGTCCCCAAAACCCCCCCAAAACCCCCCCGAGACAATGTCCCCAAAACCCCCCCCAAAACACCCCCGAGACAATGTCCCCAAAATCACCCCCCCAAAACCCCCAAGACAATGTCCCCAAAACCCCGCCCCCAAAAGACCCCCGAGACAATGTCCCCAAACCCCCCCCCAAAACCACCCCGAGACAATGTCCCCAAACACCCGCCCCAAACCCCCCCGAGACAATGTCCCCAAAACCCCCCCAAATCCCACCCGAGACAATGTCCCCAAAACCCCCCCAAAAAACCCCGAGACAATGTCCCCAAAACCCCCCCCAAAAACCCCCGAGAAAATGTCCCCAAAACCCCCCCCCAAAACCCCCCCGAGACAATGTCCCCAAAACACCCCCCCAAAAACACCTCCGAGACAATGTCACCAAAACGCCCCCGAGACAATGTCCCCAAACCCCCCCCCAAAACACCCCCGAGACAATGTCCCCAAAATCCCCACCCCAAAACTCCACCGAGACAATGTCCCCAAAACCCCCACCCAAAACCCCCCCGAGACATTTTCCCCAAAACCCCCCCGAGACAATGTCCCGAAAACACCCCCCCAAAACCCCCCCGAGACAATGTCCCCAAAACCCCCCCCAAAGCCCCCTCGAGACAATTTCCCCAAAACCCCGCACAAAACCCCCCCGAGACAATGTCCCAAAAACACCCCCCCCTCCAAAACCCCCCACGAGACAATGCCCCCAGAAACCCCCCCCAAAACACCCCCGAGACAATGTCCCCAAAACACCCCACCCAAAACCCCCCGAGACAATGTCCCCAAAACCACCCCCAAAACCCCCCCGAGACAATGTCCACAAAACCCACTTCCCAAAAACCGCCCCGAGACAATGTCCCCAAAACCCCACCCCCCAAAACCCCCTCGAGACAATGTCCCAAAAACACCACCCCCAAAACCCCCCCGAGACAATGTCCCCAAAGCCCCCCCCAAAACCCCCCCGAGACAATGTCCCCAAAACCCCCCCCAAAACCCCCCCGAGACAATGTCCCCAAAACACCCGCCCCAAACCCCCCCGAGACAATGTCCCCAAAACCCCCCCCCAAATACCCCCCGAGACAATGTCCCCAAAACCCGCCCCCAAAACCCCCCCGAGACAATGTCCCCAAAACACCCCCCCAAACCCACCCCGAGAAAATGTCCCCAAAATCCCCCCAAAACCCGCCCGAGACAATGTCCCCAAAACCCACCCCAAAACACCCCCGAGAAAATTTCCCCAAAATCCCCCCCAAAACCCCCCCGAGACAAAGTCCCCAAAACCCCCCCAAAACCCCTCCGAGACAATGTCCCCAAACCCCCCCCCAAAACACCCCCGAGACAATGTCCCCAAAACACCACCCCCCCAAACCCCCCGAGACAATGTCCCCAAAATACCACCCCAAAACCACCCCGAGACAATGTCCCCAAAACACCACCCCCAAAACACCGCCGAGACAATGTCCCCAAAACCCCACCCCCCAAAACCACCCCGAGACAATGTCCCCAAAACCCCCTCCAAAACCCCCCCCGAGACAATGTCCCCAAAACTCCCCCACCAAAACACCCCTGAGACAATGTCCCCAAAACAGCCCCCGCAAAACACCCCCGAGACAATGTCCACAAAACCTCACCCCCCAAAACCCCCCCGAGACAATGTCCCCAAACCCCCCCCAAATCCCCCCGAGACCATGTCCCCAAAACCCCACCCCCCCAAACCCCCCCCGAGACATCGTCCCCAAAACACCCCCCCAAAACCCCCCCGAGACAATGTCGCCAAAACCCCCCCCAAAAACCACCGGAGACAATGTCCCCAAAACCCCTCCCAAAATGCCCCCCGAGACAATTTCCCCAAAACCCCCCACAAAACCCCCCCGAGACAATGTCCCCCAAAACACCCCCCCCTCCAAAACCCCCCACGAGACAATGCCCCCAGAAACCCCCCCCCAAAACACCCCCGAGACAATGTCCCCAAAACACCCCACCCAAAACCCCCCGAGACAATGTCCCCAAAACCAGCCCCAAAACCCCCCCGAGACAATGTCCACAAAACCCACTTCCCAAAACCCCCCCCGAGACAATGTCCCCAAAACCCCACCCCCCAAAACCCCCTCGAGACAATGTCCCAAAAACCCCACCCCCAAAACCCCCCCGAGACAATGTCCCCAAAGCCCCCCCAAAACCCCCCCGAGACAATGTTCGCAAAACCCCCCCCAAAAACCCCCAGAGACAATGTCCCCAAAATCACCCCCACAAACCCTCCCAAAGACAATGTCCCCAAAACCCGCCCCCAAAAGACCCCCGAGACAATGTCCCCAAAACCCCCCCCCAAAACCCCCCCCGAGACAATGTCCCCAAAACACCCGCCCCAAACCCCCCCGAGACAATGTCCCCAAAACCCCCCCCCAAATCCCCCCGAGACAATGTCCCCAAAACCCGCCACCAAAACCCCCCCGATACAATGTCCCCAAAAAAACACCCCAAACCCACCCCCGAGAAAATGTCCCAAAATCCCCCCCAAAACCCGCCCGAGACAATGTCCCCAAAACCCCCCCAAAACACCCCGAGACAAAGTCCCCAAAACCCCCCCAAAACCCCTCCGAGACAATGTCCCCAAACCCCCCCCCGAAAGACCCCCGAGACAATGTCCCCAAAACACCACCCCCCCAAACCCCCCGAGACAATGTCCCAAAAACCCCACCCCCAAAACCCCCCCGAGACAATGTCCCCAAAGCCCCCCCAAAACCCCCCCGAGACAATGTCCCCAAAACCCCCCCCAAACCCCCCCGAGACAATGTCCCCAAAATCACACCCCCAAACCCTCCCAAAGACAATGTCCCCAAAACCCCGCCCCCAAAAGACCCCCGAGACAATGTCCGCAAAACCCCCCCCAAAACCCCCCCGAGACAATGTCCCCAAAACACCCGCCCCAAACCCCCCCGAGACAATGTCCGCAAACCCCCCCCCAAATCCCCCCCGAGACAATGTCCCCAATACCGCCCCACAAAACCCCCCCGAGACAATGTCCCCAAAAAAACCCCCCAAACACCCCCCCAAGAAAATGTCCCCAAAATCCCCCCCAAAACCCCCCTGAGACAATGTCCCCAAAACACCCCCAAAACACCCCCGAGAAAATTTCCCCAAAACCCCCCACAAAAACTCCCCGAGACAATGTCCCCAAAAAAACCCCCAAACACCCCCCCGAGAAAATGTCCCCAAAATCCCCCCCAAAACCCACCTGAGACAATGTCCCCAAAACCCCCCCACAAATACCCCCGAGACAATGTCCCCAAAACCCCCCCCCAATTCCCCACCGTGACAATGTCCCCAAAACGCCCCCCACAAAACCCCCCCGAGACAATGTCCCCAAAACCCCCCCAAACCCCCCCAGGGAAATGTCCCCAAAAACCACCCCCCCCCCCCCCCCCCCAAAACCATCCCGAGACAATGTCCCCAAAACCACTCCTCCAAAACCCCCCCGAGAAAATGTCACCAAAACCCTCTCCAAAAAAACCCCCGAGACAATGTCCCCAAAAACCCCCCCCCAAACACCCCGGAGACAATGTCACCAAAACGCCCCCGAGACAATGTCCCAAACCCCCTCCCCAAAAATCCCCCAGAGACAATGTCCCCAAAAGCCCCCCCACAAAACCCCCCAAAGACAATGTCCCCAAAACGCCGCTCCCAAAACACCCCCGAGACAATGTCGCCAATACCACCCCCAAAAACCCCCGGGACAATGTCCCAACACACCCGCCCCAAACCCCCCCGAGACAATGTCCCCAAAACCCCCCCAAAACCCCCCCGAGACAATGTCCCCAAAACCCCCCCCAAAACACCCCCGAGACAATGTCCCCAAAATCACCCCCCCAAAACCCCCAAGACAATGTCCCCAAAACCCCGCCCCCAAAAGACCCCCGAGACAATGTCCCCAAACCCCCCCCAAAACCACCCCGAGACAATGTCCCCAAAACACCCGCCCCAAACCCCCCCCGAGACAATGTCCCCAAAACCCCCCCAAATCCCACCCGAGACAATGTCCCCAAAACCCCCCCCAAAAAACCCCGAGACAATGTCCCCAAAACCCCCCCCAAAAACCCCCGAGAAAATGTCCCCAAAACCCCCCCCCAAAACCCCCCCGAGACAATGTCCCCAAAACACCCCCCCAAAAACACCTCCGAGACAATGTCACCAAAACGCCCCCGAGACAATGTCCCCAAACCCCGCCCCCAAAACCCCCCCAAGACAATGTCCCCAAAAACACCCCTCAAAACCCCCCCGAGACAATGTCCCAAACCCCCTCCCCAAAAATCCCCCAGAGACAATGTCCCCAAAAGCCCCCCCACAAAACCCCCCTGAGACAATGTCCCCAAAACACCCCCAAAACACCCCGAGAAAATTTCCCCAAAACCCCCCACAAAAACTCCCCGAGACAATGTCCCCAAAACACCCCCCCAAAACCCCCCCGGGACAATGTCCCCAAACCCCCCCCCCAAAACCCCCCGAGACAATGTCTCCAAACACACCCCCAAAACCCCCCCGAGACAATGGCCCCAAAACCCCTCCTAGCACCCCCGAGACAATGCCCCAAAACGTCCCCCCCAAAATACCCCCGAGACAATGTCATCAAAACCCACCCCCAAAATCCCTCCGAGACAATGTCCCCAAACCCCTCCCCCAAAACACCCCCGAGACAATGTCCCCAAAAACTGCCTCCATATCCCCCCGAGACAATTTCCCCAAAACAGCACCCCCCCCAAACCCCCCCGAGACAATGTCCCCAAAATACCCCCCAAAACCCCCCCGAGACAATGTTCCCAAAACTCCCCCACCAAAACACCCCCGAGACAATGTCCCCAAAACCCCCCCCCAAAACCCCCCCGAGACAATGTCCCCAAAAACCCCCCACAAATACCCCCGAGACAATGTCCCCAAAACCCCCCCCCAAAACCCCACCGTGACAATGTCCCCAAAACCCCCCCCACAAAACCCCCCCGAGACAATGTCCCCAAAACCCCCCAAACCCCCCCCAAGGAAATGTCCCCAAAAACCACCCCCAAAACCATCCCGAGACAATGTCCCCAAAACCACTCCTCCAAAACCCCCCCGAGAAAATGTCACCAAAACCCTCTCCAAAAAAACCCCCGAGACAATGTCCCCAAAACCCCCCCCAAACACCGCGGAGACAATGTCACCAAAACACCCCCGAGACAATGTCCCCAAACCCCGCCCCCAAAACCCCCCCAAGACAATGTCCCCAAAAACACCCCTCAAAACCGCCCCGAGACAATGTCCCAAACCCCCTCCCCAAAAATCCCCCAGAGACAATGTCCCCAAAAGCCCCCCCACAAAACCCCCCAAAGACAATGTCCCCAAAACGCCGCTCCCAAAACACCCCTGAGACAATGTCGCCAATACCACCCCCCAAAAACCCCTGGGACAATGTCCCAAAACACCCGCCCCAAACCCCCCCGAGACAATGTCCCCAAAACCCCCCCAAAACCCCCCCGAGACAATGTCCCCAAAACCCCCCCAAAACACCCCCGAGACAATGTCCCCAAAATCACCCCCCCAAAACCCCCAAGACAATGGCCCCAAAACCCCGCCCCCAAAAGACCCCCGAGACAATGTCCCCAAAACCCCCCCTAAAAGCCCCCGAGACAATGTCCCGAAAACACCCGCCCCAAACCCCCCCCGAGACAATGTCCCCAAAACCCCCCCAAATCCCACCCGAGACAATGTCCCCAAATCACCCCCAAAAACCCCCGAGACAATGTCCCCAAAAACCCCCCCAAAAACCCCCGAGAAAATGTCCCCAAAACACCCCCCCAAAACCCCCCCGAGACAATGTCCCCAAAACACCCCCCCAAAAACACCTCCGAGAAAATTTCCCCAAACCCCCCCCCAAAACCCCCCCGAGACAATGTCCCCAAAAAACCCCCCCAAAACCCCCCCGAGACAATGTCCCCAAAACCCCCCCCAAAACACCCCCGAGACAAGGTCTCCAAACACACCGCCAAAACACCCCGAGACAATGTCCCCAAAACCCCCCCAAAACCCCCCCGAGACAATGCCCCAAAACGTCCCCCACAAAACACCCCGAGACAAAGTCCCCAAAACCCCCCGAAAACCCCTCCGAGACAATGTCCCCAAACCCCCCCCCAAAACACCCCCGAGACAATGTCCCCAAAAACCCCCCCCAAATCCCCCCCGAGACAATGTCCCCAAAACACCACCCCCCCAAACCCCCCCGAGACAATGTCCGCAAAATACCCCCACAAAACCACCCCGAGACAATGTCCCCAAAACACCACCCCCAAAACACCGCCGAGACAATGTCCCCAAAACCCCACCCCCCAAAACCACCCCGAGACAATGTCCCCAAAAACCCCCCCATAACCCCCCCGGAGACAATGTCCCCAAAACTCCCCCACCAAAACACCCCCGAGACAATGTCCCCAAAACACCCCCCCCAAAACACCCCGAGACAATGTCCCCAAAACCTCACCCCCCAAATCCCCCGAGACAATGTCCCCAAAACCCCACCCCCCCAAACCCCCCCCAAGACAATGTCCCCAAAACACCCCCCCAAAACCCCCCCGAGACAATGTCGCCAAAACCCCCCCAAATACCCCCCGAGACAATGTCCCCAAAACCCCTCCCAAAACACCCCCCCAGACAATGTCCCCAAAACTCCCCACAAATCCCCCCGAGACAATGTCCCCAAAACCCCACCCCCCCAAACACCCCCCGAGACAATGTCCCCAAAACACCCCCCCAAAACTCCCCCGAGACAATGTCGCCAAAACCCCCAAAAAACCCCCCGAGACAAAGTCCCCAAAACACCCCCCCCAATACCCCGCCGAGACAATGGCCCCAAAACACGCCCCCCCAACACCCCCCCGAGACAATGTCCCCAAAACCCCCCCAAAACCCCCCGAGACAATGTATCCAAAACCCACCCCAAAACCCCCCCGAGACAATGTCCCCAAAACCCCCCACAAAACCCCCCCCGAGACAATGTCCCCAAAATCCCCCCCCCAACCCCCCCCCGAGACAATGTCCCCAAACCCCCCCCCAAAACACCCCCGAGACAATGTCCCCAAAATCCCCACCCCAAAACTCCACCGAGACAATGTCCCCAAAACCCCCACCCAAAACCCCCCCGAGACATTTTCCCCAAAACCCCCCCGAGACAATGTCCCGAAAACACCCCCCCAAAACCCCCCCGAGACAATGTCCCCAAAACCCCCCCCCAAAGCCCCCCCGAGACAATTTCCCAAAACCCCGCACAAAACCCCCCCGAGACAATGTCCCAAAAACACCCCCCCCTCCAAAACCCCCCACGAGACAATGCCCCCAGAAACCCCCCCCAAAACACCCCCGAGACAATGTCCCCAAAACACCCCACCCAAAACCCCCCGAGACAATGTCCCCAAAACCACCCCCAAAACCCCCCCGAGACAATGTCCACAAAACCCACTTCCCAAAAACCGCCCCGAGACAATGTCCCCAAAACCCCACCCACCAAAACCCCCTCGAGACAATGTCCCAAAAACACCACCCCCAAAACCCCCCCGAGACAATGTCCCCAAAGCCCCCCCCAAAACTCCCCCGAGACAATGTCCCCAAAACCCCCCCAAAACCCCCCCGAGACAATGTCCCCAAAACACCCGCCCCAAACCCCCCCGAGACAATGTCCCCAAAACTCCCCCCAAATACCCCCCGAGACAATGTCCCCAAAACACCCCCCCCAAAACACCCCCGAGACAATGTCCCCAAAACCTCACCCCCCAAAAACCCCCCGTGACAATGTCTCCAAAACACCCCCCCAAATCCCCCCGAGACAATGTCCCCAAAACCCCACCCCCCCAAACCCCCCCCAAGACAATGTCCCCAAAACACCCCCCCAAAACCCCCCCGAGACAATGTCGCCAAAACCCCCCCCAAATACCCCCCGAGACAATGTCCCCAAAACCCCTCCCAAAACACCCCCCGAGACAATGTCCCCAAAACCCCCCACAAATCCCCCCGAGACAATGTCCCCAAAACCCCACCCCCCCAAACACCCCCCGAGACAATGTCCCCAAAACACCCCCCCAAAACTCCCCCGAGACAATGTCGCCAAAACCCCCCCAAAAAACCCCCCGAGACAAAGTCCCCAAAACACCCCCCCCAATACCCCGCCGAGACAATGGCCCCAAAACACGCCCCCCCAACACCCCCCCGAGACAATGTCCCCAAAACCCACCCAAAACCCCCCCGAGACAATGTATCCAAAACCCACCCCAAAACCCCCCCGAGACAATGTCCCCAAAACCCCCCACAAAACCCCCCCCCGAGACAATGTCCCCAAAATCCCCCCCCCAACCCCCCCCCGAGACAATGTCCCCAAAACCCCCCCCCAAAACACCCCCGAGACAATGTCCCCAAAATCCCCACCCCAAAACTCCACCGAGACAATGTCCCAAAACCCCCACCCAAAACCCCCCCGAGACATTTTCCCCAAAACCCCCCCGAGACAATGTCCCGAAAACACCCCCCCAAAACCCCCCCGAGACAATGTCCCCAAAACCCCCCCCCAAAGCCCCCCCGAGACAATTTCCCCAAAACCCCGCACAAAACCCCCCCGAGACAATGTCCCAAAAACACCCCCCCCCTCCAAAACCCCCCACGAGACAATGCCCCCAGAAACCCCCCCCAAAACCCCCCCGAGACAATGTCCCGAAAACACCCCCCCAAAACCCCCCGAGACAATGTCCCCAAAACCCCCCCCCAAAGCCCCCCCGAGACAATTTCCCCAAAACCCCGCACAAAACCCCCCCGAGACAATGTCCCAAAAACACCCCCCCCTCCAAAACCCCCCACGAGACAATGCCCCCAGAAACCCCCCCCAAAACACCCCCGAGACAATGTCCCCAAAACACCCCACCCAAAACCCGCCGAGACAATGTCCCCAAAACCACCCCCAAAACCCCCCCGAGACAATGTCCACAAAACCCACTTCCCAAAAACCGCCCCGAGACAATGTCCCCCAAAACCCCACCCCCCAAAACCCCCTCGAGACAATGTCCCAAAAACACCACCCCCAAAACCCCCCCGAGACAATGTCCCCAAAGCCCCCCCCAAAACCCCCCCGAGACAATGTCCCCAAAACCCCACCCAAAACCCCCCCGAGACAATGTCCCCAAAACACCCGCCCCAAACCCCCCCGAGACAATGTCCCCAAAACCCGCCCCCAAAACCCCCCTGAGACAATGTCCCCAAAAAACCCCCCCAAACCCACCCCCGAGAAAATGTCCCCAAAATCCCCCCCAAAACCCGCCCGAGACAATGTCCCCAAAACCCACCCCAAAACACCCCCGAGAAAATTTCCCCAAAATCCCCCCCAAAACCCCCCGAGACAAAGTCCCCAAAAACCCCCCCAAAACCCCTCCGAGACAATGTCCCCAAACCCCCCCCCAAAACACCCCCGAGACAATGTCCCCAAAACACCACCCCCCCAAACCCCCCGAGACAATGTCCCCAAAATACCACCCCAAAACCACCCCGAGACAATGTCCCCAAAACACCACCCCCAAAACACCGCCGAGACAATGTCCCCAAAACCCCACCCCCCAAAACCACCCCGAGACAATGTCCCCAAAACCCCCTCCAAAACCACCCCGAGACAATGTCCCCAAAACTCCCCCACCAAAACACCCCTGAGACAATGTCCCCAAAACAGCCCCCCCAAAACACCCCCGAGACAATGTCCACAAAACCTCACCCCCCAAAACCCCCCCGAGACAATGTCCCCAAACCCCCCCCAAATCCCCCCGAGACAATGTCCCCAAAACCCCACCCCCCCAAACCCCCCCCGAGACATCGTCCCCAAAACACCCCCCCAGAACACCCCCGAGACAATGTCGCCAAAACCCCCCCCAAAAACCACCGGAGACAATGTCCCCAAAACCCCTCCCAAAATGCCCCCCGAGACAATTTCCCCAAAACCCCCCACAAAACCCCCCCGAGACAATGTCCCCAAAACACCCCCCCCTCCAAAACCCCCCACGAGACAATGCCCCCAGAAACCCCCCCCCAAAACACCCCCGAGACAATGTCCCCAAAACTCCCCACCCAAAACCCCCCCGAGACAATGTCCCCAAAACCAGCCCCAAAACCCCCCCGAGACAATGTCCACAAAACCCACTTCCCAAAACCCCCCCCGAGACAATGTCCCCAAAACCCCACCCCCCAAAACCCCCTCGAGACAATGTCCCAAAAACCCCACCCCCAAAACCCCCCCGAGACAATGTCCCCAAAGCCCCCCCAAAACCCCCCCGAGACAATGTCCCCAAAACCCCCCCCAAAAAACCCCCAGAGACAATGTCCCCCAAAATCACCCCCACAAACCCTCCCAAAGACAATGTCCCCAAAACCCCGCCCCCAAAAGACCCCCGAGACAATGTCCCCAAAACCCCCCCCCAAAACCCCCCCCGAGACAATGTCCCCAAAACACCCGCCCCAAACCCCCCCGAGACAATGTCCCCAAAACCCCCCCCAAATCCCCCCCGAGACAATGTCCCCAAAACCCGCCACCAAAACCCCCCCGATACAATGTCCCCAAAAAAACCCCCCAAACCCACCCCCGAGAAAATGTCCCCAAAATCCCCCCCAAAACCCGCCCGAGACAATGTCCCCAAAACCCACCCCAAAACACCCCCGAGAAAATTTCCCCAAAACCCCCCCAAAACCCCTCCGAGACAATGTCCCCAAACCCCCCCCCCGAAAGACCCCCGAGACAATGTCCCCAAAACACCACCCCCCCAAACCCCCCGAGACAATGTCCCCAAAATACCACCCCAAAACCACCCCGAGACAATGTCCCCAAAACACCACCCCCAAAACACCGCCGAGACAATGTCCCCAAAACCCCACCCCCCAAAAGCACCCCGAGACAATGTCCCCAAAACCCCCCCAAAAACCCCCCCGAGACAATGTCCCCAAAACTCCCCCACCAAAACACCCCTGAGACAATGTCCCCAAAACAGCCCCCCCAAAACACCCCCGAGACAATGTCCACAAAACCTCACCCCCCAAAACCCCCCCGAGACAATGTCCCCAAAACACCCCCCCAAATCCCCCCGAGACAATGTCCCCAAATACCCACCCCCCCAAACCCACCCCGAGACATCGTCCCCAAAAACCCCCCCCAAACCCCCCCCGAGACAATGTCGCCAAAACCCCACCCCAAAAACCACCGGAGACAATGTCCCCAAAACCCCTCCCAAAACGCCCCCCGAGACAATGTCCCCAAAACTCCACCCAAATCCCCCCGAGACAATGTCCCCAAAACCCCACCCCCCCAAACCCCCCCCCGAGACAATGTCCCCGAAACACCCCCGTAAAACCCCCCATAGACAATGTCGCCAAACCCCCCCCAAAACCCCCCGAGACAATGTCCCCAAAACCCCCCCCAAAACCCCGCCGAGACAATGTCCCCAAAACACACCCCCCCAAAACACCCCCGAGACAAGGTCCCCAAAACACCCCCAAAACCCCCCCGAGACAATGTATCCAAAACCCCCCCCAAAACCCCCCCGAGACAATTTCCCCAAAACCCCCCACAAAACCCCCCCGAGAAAATGTCCCCAAAAACCCCCCCCAAACCCCCCCCGAGACAATGTCCCCAAAAACTACCCCCAAAACCCCCCCGAGACAATGTCCCCAAAATCCCCACCCCAAAACTCCCCCTAGACAATGTCCCCAACACCCCCACCCAAAACCCCCCCGAGACATTGTCCCCAAACCCCCGCCCCAAAACCCCACCGAGACAATGTCCCCAAAACCCCCCCCAAAACCCCCCGAGACAATGTCCCCAAAACACCCGCCCCAAACCCCCCCCGAGACAATGTCCCCAAAACCCCCCCCAAATCCCCCCCGAGACAATGTCCCCAAAACCCGCCCCAAAACCCCCCCGAGACAATGTCCCCAAAAACCCCCCCCAAACCCACCCCCGAGAAAATGTCCCCAAAATCCCCCCCAAAACCAGCCCGAGACAATGTCCCCAAAACCCACCCCAAAACACCCCCGAGAAAATTTCCCCAAAACCCCCCCCAAAACCCCCCCGAGACAAAGTCCCCAAAACACCCCCAAAACCCCTCCGAGACAATGTCCTCAAACCACCCCCCTCAAAACACCCCCGAGACAATGTCCCCAAAACCCCCCCCCAAATCCCCCCCGAGACAATGTCCCCAAAACACCACCCCCCCAAACCCCCCGAGACAATGTCCCCAAAATACCACCCCAAAACCACCCCGAGACAATGTCCCCAAAACAGCCCCCCAAAACACCCTCGACACAATGTCCACAAAACCTCACCCCCCAAAACCCCCCGAGACAATGTCCCCAAAACACCCCCCCAAATCCCCCCGAGACAATGTCCCCAAAACCCCACCCCCCCAAACTCCCCCCGAGACAATGTCCCCAAAACACCCCCCCAAAAACCCCCCGAGACAATGTCACCAAAACCCCCCCCAAAAACCACCGGAGACAATGTCCCCAAAACCCCTCCCAAAACACCCCCCGAGACAATGTCCCCAAAACCCCACCCCCCAAAACCACCCCGAGACAATGTCCCCAAAACCCCCCTCAAAACCCCCCCCCGAGACAATGTCCCCAAAACACCACCCCCCCAAACCCCCCGAGACAATGTCCCCAAAATACCACCCCCAAAACACCGCCGAGACAATGTCCCCAAAGCCCCCCCCAAAACCCCCCCGAGACAATGTCCCCAAAACCCCACCCAAAACCCCCCCGAGACAATGTCCCCAAAACACCCGCCCCAAACCCCCCCGAGACAATGTCCCCAAAACCCGCCCCCAAAACCCCCCTGAGACAATGTCCCCAAAAAACCCCCCCAAACCCACCCCCGAGAAAATGTCCCAAAATCCCCCCCAAAACCCGCCCGAGACAATGTCCCCAAAACCCACCCCAAAACACCCCCGAGAAAATTTCCCCAAAATCCCCCCCAAAACCCCCCCGAGACAAAGTCCCCAAAACCCCCCCAAAACCCCTCCGAGACAATGTCCCCAAAACCCCCCCCCAAAACACCCCCGAGACAATGTCCCCAAAACACCACCCCCCCAAACCCCCCGAGACAATGTCCCCAAAATACCACCCCAAAACCACCCCGAGACAATGTCCCCAAAACACCACCCCCAAAACACCGCCGAGACAATGTCCCCAAAACCCCACCCCCCAAAACCACCCCGAGACAATGTCCCCAAAACCCCCTCCAAAACCACCCCGAGACAATGTCCCCAAAACTCCCCCACCAAA
>JANJGN010004124.1:0-36469 GCA_026770705.1 Isurus oxyrinchus
ACAATGTCCCCAAAAACCCCCGAGACATTGTCCCCAAAACACCCAGAGACAATGTCCCCAAAACCCCCAGGAGACAATGTCCCCAAAACCACCCGAGGCAATGTACCCAAAACATCCACCTCCAAAACCCTCCCGAGACAATGTCCCCAAAACCCCCCGAGACAATGTCCCCAAAACCCCCACGAGACAATGTCCCCAAAACCCCCGCGAGACAATGTCCCCAAAATCACCCCCCCAAAACCCCCCCGAGACAATGTCCCCAAACCCCCCCCGAGACAATGTCCCCAAAACCCCCCCGAGACAATGTCCCAAAAACAACCCCCCAAAACCCCCCCGAGACAATGTCCCCAAAGCCCCCCGAGACAATGTCCCCAAAACCCCCCCCAAACCCACCCGAGACAATGTCCCCAGAACCCCCCCGAGACAATGTCCCCAAAACACCCCCGAGACAATGTCCCCAAAACACTCCCCCAAAACCCCCCCGAGACAATGTCCCCAAAACCCCCCCGAGACAATGTCCCCAAAACCCCCCCGAGACAATGGCCCCTAAACCACCCCCCCAAAACCCCCCCGAGACAATGTCCCCAAAACCCTCCCCGAGACAATGTCCACAAAACCTCCCCGAGACAATGTCCCCAAATCCCCCCCGAGACAATGTCCCCAAAAACACCCCCCCCAAAACCCCCCCGAGACAATGTCCCCAAAACCCCCCCGAGACAATGTCCCCAAAATCCCCCCAAGACAATGTCCCCATAAGCCCCCCCAAAACCCACCCGAGACAATGTCCCCAAAACCCCACCGAGACAATGTCCCTAAAACCCCCCCGAGACAATGTCCCCAAAACAACCCCACCAAAACCCACCCGAGACAATGTCCCCAAAACCCCCCTGGGACAATGTCCCCAAAACGCCCCCGAGACAATGTCCCCAAACCCCCACCGAGACAATGTCCCCAAAACCACCCCCCAAAACCGCCCTGAGACAATGTCCCCAAAACACCCCCGAGACAATGTCCCCAAAACACCCCACCAAAACCCCCCCGAGACAATGTTTCCAATACACCCCCGAGACAATGTCCCCAAAAACCCCCCCCAAAAATCCCCCGAGACAATGTCCCCAAAACCCCCCCGAGACAATGTCCAAAAAACCCCCCAAGACAATGTCCCCAAAACCCCCAACCAGAACCCCCCCGAGACAATGTCCCCAAAACCCACCCGAGACAATGTCCACAAAAAGCCCCCCCAAAACCCCCCCGAGACAATGTCCCCAAAACCCCCAAAAACAATGTCCCCAAAACACACCCCCAAAACCCCCCCGAGACAAAGTCCCAGAAAATGCCCTGAGACAATGTCCCCAAAACCCCACCCCAAAACCCCCCCGAGTCAATGTTCCCAAACCCCCCCCGAGACAATGTCCCCAAAACCCCCCCCTGACAATGTCCCCAAAACCCCCCCCAAAACCCCCCCGAGACAATGTCCCCCAAAACCCCCCCGAGACAATGTCCCCAAAACCACCTCCCCAAAACCCCCCCGAGACAATGTCCCCAAAAACCCCCCGAGACAATGTCCCCAAAACCCCCGCCCGAACCCCCCCCCGAGACAATGTCCCCAAAACCCCCCCGAGACAATGTCCCCAAAACGCCCCCACCAAAACCACCCCGTGACAATGTCCCCAAAATCCCCCGAGACAATGTCCCCAAACCCCCCACGAGACAAGGTCCCCAAAACACCCCCCCAAAACCCCCCGAGACAATGTCCCCAAAACCCCCACGAGACAATGTCCCCAAAACCCCCGCGAGACAATGTCCCCAAAATCACCCCCCAAAACCCCCCCGAGACAATGTCCCCAAACCCCCCCCCGAGACAATGTCCCCAAAACCCCCCCGAGACAATGTCCCAAAAACAACCCCCCAAAACCCCCCCGAGACAATGTCCCCAAAAGCCCCCCGAGACAATGTCCCCAAAACCCACCCAAACACACCCGAGACAATGTCCCCAGAACCCCCCCGAGACAATGTCCCCAAAACACCCCCGAGACAATGTCCCCAAAACACTCCCCCAAAACCCCCCCGAGACAATGTCCCCAAAACCCCCCCGAGACAATGTCCCCAAAACCCCCCCGAGACAATGGCCCCTAAACCACCCCCCCAAAACCCCCCCGAGACAAAGTCCCCAAAACCCTCCCCGAGACAATGTCCCCAAAACCCCCCCGAGACAATGTCCCCAAATCCCCCCCGAGACAATGTCCCCAAAAACACCCCCCCCACAAAACCCCCCCGAGACAATGTCCCCAAAACCCCCCCGAGTCAATGTCCCCAAAATCCCCCCAAGACAATGTCCCCCAAAATCCCCCCCTAAAACCCACCCGGGACAATGTCCCCAAAACCCCACCGAGACAATGTCCCTAAAACCCCCCCGAGACAATGTCCCCAAAACCACCCGAGACAATGTACCCAAAACACCCACCTCCAAAACCCCCCCGAGACAATGTCCCCAAAATCCCCCGAGACAATGTCCCCAAACCCCCCACGAGACAAGGTCCCCAAAACACCCCCCAAAACCCCCCGAGACAATGTCCCCAAAACCCCCACGAGACAATGTCCCCAAAACCCCCGCGAAACAATGTCCCCAAAATCACCCCCCAAAACCCCCCCGAGACAATGTCCCCAAAGCCCCCCCGAGACAATGTCCCCAAACCCCCCCCGAGACAATGTCCCAAAAACAACCCCCCAAAACCCCCCCGAGACAATGTCCCCAAAATCCCCCCGAGACAATGTCCCCAAAACCCCCCCCAAACCCACCCGAGACAATGTCCCCAGAACCCCCCCGAGACAATGTCCCCAAAACACCCCCGAGACAATGTCCCCAAACCCCCCCCCGAGATAATGGCCCCAAAATCCCATCCCCAAAATCCCCCCGAGACAATGTCCCCAAAAACCCCCGAGACATTGTCCCCAAAACACCCCGAGACAATGTCCCCAAAACCCCCAGGAGACAATGTCCCCAAAACCACCCGAGACAATGTACCCAAAACATCCACCTCCAAAACCCTCCCGAGACAATGTCCCCAAAACCCCCCGAGACAATGTCCCCCAAAACCCCCACGAGACAATGTCCCCAAAACCCCCGCGAGACAATGTCCCCAAAATCACCCCCCAAAACCCCCCCGAGACAATGTCCCCAAACCCCCCCCGAGACAATGTCCCCAAAACCCCCCCGAGACAATGTCCCAAAAACAACCCCCCAAAACCCCCCCGAGACAATGTCCCCAAAGCCCCCCGAGACAATGTCCCCAAAACCCCCCCCAAACCCACCCGAGACAATGTCCCCAGAACCCCCCCGAGACAATGTCCCCAAAACACCCCCGAGACAATGTCCCCAAAACACTCCCCCAAAACCCCCCCGAGACAATGTCCCCAAAACCCCCCCGAGACAATGTCCCCAAAACCCCCCCGAGACAATGGCCCCTAAACCACCCCCCCAAAATCCCCCGAGACAATGTCCCCAAAAACCCTCCCCGAGACAATGTCCACAAAACCTCCCCGAGACAATGTCCCCAAATCCCCCCCGAGACAATGTCCCCAAAAACACCCCCCCCAAAACCCCCCCGAGACAATGTCCCCAAAACCCCCCCGAGACAATGTCCCCAAAATCCCCCCAAGACAATGTCCCCATAAGCCCCCCCCAAAACCCACCCGAGACAATGTCCCCAAAACCCCACCGAGACAATGTCCCTAAAACCCCCCCGAGACAATGTCCCCAAAACAACCCCACCAAAACCCACCCGAGACAATGTCCCCAAAACCCCGCCCCCAAAACCCGCCCGAGACAATGTCACCAAAACCCCCCCGAGACAATGTCCCCAAAATCGCCCCGAGACAATGTCCCCAAACCCCTCCCCCCAAACCCCCCGAGACAATTTTACCAAAACCCCCCAGAGACAATGTCCCCCAAAACACCCCCCAAAACCCCCCCGAGACAATGTCCCCAAACCCCCCCGAGACAATGTCCCCAAAACCCTCCCCTCAAAACCCCCCGAGACAATGTCCCCAAAACCCCCCCGAGACAATGTCCCCAAAACCCACCCCCCAAAACCCCCCCCGAGACAATGTCCACAAAACCCACCCGAGACAATGTCCCCAAAACCCCCACCACCAAAACCCCCCCAGACAATGTCCCCAAAACACCCCCCCAAAATCCCCCCGAGACAATGTCCCCAAAACCCTCCCGAGACAATGTCCCCAAAACCCCCCCGAGACAATGTCCCCAAAACACCCACCCAAAACCCCCCCGAGACAATGTCCCCAAAACCCCCCCGAGACAATGTCCCCAAAACACCCCCGAGACAATGTCCCCAAAAAACCCCCCCAAAACCCCCCCGAGACAATGTCCCCAAAATCCCCAGAGACAATGTCCCCAAAACACACCCCCAAAACACCCCCGAGTCAAAGTCCCCGAAACTGCCCCGAGACAATGTCCCCAAAACCCCACCCCCAAACCCCGCCAAGTCAATGTTCCCAAACCCCCCGAGTCAATTTCCCAAAACCCCCCCCAAAACCGTCCCGAGACAATGTCGCCAAAACCCCCCCCTGACAATGTCCCCAAAACACCCCCCCAAAACCCCCCCGAGACAATGTCACCAAAACCCCCCAAGACAATGTCCCCAAAACCCCCCCCGAGACAATGTCCCCAAAACCACCCCCCAAAAACCCCCCCGAGACAATGTCCCCAGAAACCCCCCGAGACAATGTCCCCAAAACCCCCGCCCGAACCCCACCCGAGACAATGTCCCCAAAACCCCCCCGAGACAATGTCCCCAAAACCCCCCCGAGACAATGTCCCCAAAACGCCCCCCCCAAAACCCCCCCGAGACAATGTCCCCAAAACCACCCCGAGATAATGTCCCCAAAACCCCCCCGAGACAATGTCCCCAAACACCCCCCCCAAAACCCCCCCGAGACAATGTCCCCAAAACCCCCCCGAGACAATGTCCCCAAACCCCCCCCCCAAAACACCCCGGAGACAATGACCCAAAACCCCCCCCGATACAATGTCCCCAAAACCCCCCCCCAAAACAGCCCCAGAGACAATGTCCCCAAAACACCCCCGAGAAAATGTCCTCAAAAACCCCCGAGACAATGTCCCCAAAACCCCCCCCCACAAAAATCCCCCGAGACAATGTCCCCCACAACACCCCCGAGACAATGTCCCCAAAATCCCCCCGAGACAATGTCCCCAAAATCCCCCCCCCAAAACCCACCCGAGACAATGTCCCCAAAAACCCCCGAGACAATGTCCCCAAAACCCCCCCGAGACAATGTCCCCAAAACCCCCCCACCAAAACCCACCCAAGACAATATCCCCAAAACCCCCCCGGCAAAACCCGCCCGAGATAATGGCCCCAAAATCCCATCCCCAAAACCCCCCCGAGACAATGTCCCCAAAAACCCCCAAGACATTGTCCCCAAAACCCCCCCGAGACAATGTCCCCAAAACCCCCCGAGACAATGTCGCCAAAAACCCCCCCAAAACCCCCCCGAGACAATGTCCCCAAAACCCCCCCGAGACAATGTCCCCAAAACCCCCCCGAGACAGGGTCCCCAAAACCCCCCCAAACCCCCCCGAGACAATGTCACCAGAACCCCCCCGAGACAATGTCCCTAAAACCCCCCCGAGACAATGTCCCCAAAACCACCCGAGACAATGTACCCAAAACACCCACCTCCAAAACCCCCCCGAGACAATGTCCCCAAAATCCCCCGAGACAATGTCCCCAAACCCCCCACGAGACAAGGTCCCCAAAACACCCCCCAAAACCCCCCGAGACAATGTCCCCAAAACGCCCACGAGACAATGTCCCCAAAACCCGCGCGAGACAATGTCCCCAAAATCACCCCCCAAAACCCCCCCGAGACAATGTCCCCAAACCCCCCCCGAGACAATGTCCCCAAAAACCCCCGGGACAATGTCCCAAAAACAACCCCCCAAAACCCCCCCGAGACAATGTCCCCAAAAGCCCCCGAGACAATGTCCCCAAAACCCCCCCCAAACCCACCCGAGACAATTCCCCAGAACCCCCCCGAGACAATGTCCCCAAAACACCCCCGAGACAATGTCCCCAAAACACTCCCCCAAAACCCCCCCGAGACAATGTCACCAAAACCCCCCCGAGACAATGTCCCCAAAACACCCCCGAGACAATGGCCCCTAAACCACCCCCCCAAAACCCCCCCGAGACAATGTCCCCAAAACCCTCCCCGAGACAATGTCCCCAAAACCCCCCCGAGACAATGTCCCCAAATCCCCCCCGAGACAATGTCCCCAAAAACACCCCCCCCAAAACCCCCCCGAGACAATGTCCCCAAAACCCCCCCGAGACAATGTCCCCAAAATCCCCCCAAGACAATGTCCCCAAAAACCACCCCCAAAACCCACCTGAGACAATGTCCCCATTACCCCCCCCGAGACAATGTCCCTAAAACACCCCCGAGACAATGTCCCCAAAACAACCGCACCAAAACTCACCCGAGACAATGTCCCCAAAACCCCGCCCCCAAAACCCGCCCGAGACAATGTCCCCAAACCCCCCGAGACAATGTCCCCACAACCCGCCCCAAAAACCCCACGAGACAATGTCCCCAAAACCCCTCCGAGACAACGTCCCCAAAACCCCCCCGAGACAATGTCCCCAAAACCCCCCCGAGACAATGTCCCCAAAAACCCCCCCAAACACCCCCGAGACAATGTCCCCAAAACCCCCCCCGAGACAATGTCACCAAAAGTCCCCCCCAAACCCCCCCGAGACAATGTCCCCAAAACCCCCCCCGAGATAATGGCCCCAAAATCCCATCACCAAAACCCCCCCGAGAAAATGTCCCCAAAACCCCCGCGAGACAATGTCCCCAAAATCACCCCCCAAAACCCCCCCGAGACAATGTCCCCAAACCCCCCCCCGAGACAATGTCCCCAAAACCCCCCCGAGACAATGTCCCAAAAACAACCCCCCAAAACCCCCCCCGAGACAATGTCCCCAAAAGCCCCCCGAGACAATGTCCCCAAAACCCACCCAAACCACCCGAGACAATGTCCCCAGAAACCCCCCGAACAATGTCCCCAAAACACCCCCGAGACAATGTCCCCAAAACACTCCCCCAAAACCCCCCCGAGACAATGTCCCCAAAACCCCCCCGAGACAATGGCCCCAAAACCCCCCCGAGACAATGGCCCCTAAACCACCCCCCAAAACCCCCCCGAGACAATGTCCCCAAAACCCTCCCCAAGACAATGTCCCCAAAACCCCCCCGAGACAATGTCCCCAAATCCCCCCCGAGACAATGTCCCCAAAAACACCCCCCCCCCAAAACCCCCCCGAGACAATATCCCCAAAACTCCCCCGAGACAATGTCCCCAAAACCACCCGAGACAATGTACCCAAAACACCCACCTCCAAAACCCCCCGAGACAATGTCCCCAAACCCAACCCCAAAATCCCCCGAGACATTGTCCCCAAAACCCCCCCGAGACAATGTCCCCAAAACCCCCCCGAGACAGGGTCCCCAAAACCCCCCCCAAACCCCCCCGAGACAATGTCACCAGAACCCCCCCGAGACAATGTCCCTAAAACCCCCCCGAGACAATGTCCCCAAAACCACCCGAGACAATGTACCCAAAACACCCACCTCCAAAACCCCCCCGAGACAATGTCCCCAAAATCCCCCGAGACAATGTCCCCAAACCCCCCACGAGACAAGGTCCCCAAAACACCCCCCAAAACCCCCCGAGACAATGTCCCCAAAACGCCCACGAGACAATGTCCCCAAAACCCGCGCGAGACAATGTCCCCAAAATCACCCCCCAAAACCCCCCCGAGACAATGTCCCCAAACCCCCCCCGAGACAATGTCCCCAAAAACCCCCGGGACAATGTCCCAAAAACAACCCCCCAAAACCCCCCCGAGACAATGTCCCCAAAAGCCCCCCGAGACAATGTCCCCAAAACCCCCCCCAAACCCACCCGAGACAATTCCCCAGAACCCCCCCGAGACAATGTCCCCAAAACACCCCCGAGACAATGTCCCCAAAACACTCCCCCAAAACCCCCCCGAGACAATGTCACCAAAACCCCTCCGAGACAATGTCCCCAAAACACCCCCGAGACAATGGCCCCTAAACCACCCCCCCAAAACCACCCCGAGACAATGTCCCCAAAACCCTCCCCGAGACAATGTCCCCAAAACCCCCCCGAGACAATGTCCCCAAATCCCCCCGAGACAATGTCCCCAAAAACCCCCCCCAAAAATCCCCCGAGACAATGTCCCCAAAACCCCCCCGAGACAATGTCCAAAAAACCCCCCCAAGACAATGTCCCCAAAACCCCCAACCAGAACCCCCCCGAGACAATGTCCCCAAAACCCACCCGAGACAATGTCCACAAAAAGCCCCCCCAAAACCCCCCCGAGACAATGTCCCCAAAACCCCCAAAAACAATGTCCCCAAAACACACCCCCAAAACCCCCCCGAGACAAAGTCCCAGAAAATGCCCTGAGACAATGTCCCCAAAACCCCACCCCAAAACCCCCCCGAGTCAATGTTCCCAAACCCCCCCCGAGACAATGTCCCCAAAACCCCCCCCTGACAATGTCCCCAAAACCCCCCCCAAAACCCCCCCGAGACAATGTCCCCAAAACCCCCCCGAGACAATGTCCCCAAAACCAACTCCCCAAAACCCCCCCGAGACAATGTCCCCAAAAACCCCCCGAGACAATGTCCCCAAAACCCCCGCCCGAACCCCCCCCCGAGACAATGTCCCCAAAACCCCCCCGAGACAATGTCCCCAAAACGCCCCCACCAAAACCACCCCGTGACAATGTCCCCAAAATCCCCCGAGACAATGTCCCCAAACCCCCCACGAGACAAGGTCCCCAAAACACCCCCCAAAACCCCCCGAGACAATGTCCCCAAAACCCCCACGAGACAATGTCCCCAAAACCCCCGCGAGACAATGTCCCCAAAATCACCCCCCAAAACCCCCCCGAGACAATGTCCCCAAACCCCCCCCCGAGACAATGTCCCCAAAACCCCCCCGAGACAATGTCCCAAAAACAACCCCCCAAAACCCCCCCGAGACAATGTCCCCAAAAGCCCCCCGAGACAATGTCCCCAAAACCCACCCAAACCCACCCGAGACAATGTCCCCAGAACCCCCCCGAGACAATGTCCCCAAAACACCCCCGAGACAATGTCCCCAAAACACTCCCCCAAAACCACCCCGAGACAATGTCCCCAAAACCCCCCCGAGACAATGTCCCCAAAACCCCCCCGAGACAATGGCCCCTAAACCACCCCCCCAAAACCCCCCCGAGACAATGTCCCCAAAACCCTCCCCGAGACAATGTCCCCAAAACCCCCCCGAGACAATGTCCCCAAATCCCCCCCGAGACAATGTCCCCAAAAACACCCCCCCACAAAACCCCCCCGAGACAATGTCCCCAAAACCCCCCCGAGTCAATGTCCCCAAAATCCCCCCAAGACAATGTCCCCAAAATCCCCCCCTAAAACCCACCCGGGACAATGTCCCCAAAACCCCACCGAGACAATGTCCCTAAAACCCCCCCGAGACAATGTCCCCAAAACCACCCGAGACAATGTACCCAAAACACCCACCTCCAAAACCCCCCCGAGACAATGTCCCCAAAATCCCCCGAGACAATGTCCCCAAACCCCCCACGAGACAAGGTCCCCAAAACACCCCCCAAAACCCCCCGAGACAATGTCCCCAAAACCCCCACGAGACAATGTCCCCAAAACCCCCGCGAAACAATGTCCCCAAAATCACCCCCCAAAACCCCCCCGAGACAATGTCCCCAAAGCCCCCCCGAGACAATGTCCCCAAACCCCCCCCGAGACAATGTCCCAAAAACAACCCCCCAAAACCCCCCCGAGACAATGTCCCCAAAAGCCCCCCGAGACAATGTCCCCAAAACCCCCCCCAAACCCACCCGAGACAATGTCCCCAGAACCCCCCCGAGACAATGTCCCCAAAACACCCCCGAGACAATGTCCCCAAACCCCCCCCGAGATAATGGCCCCAAAATCCCATCCCCAAAATCCCCCCGAGACAATGTCCCCAAAAACCCCCGAGACATTGTCCCCAAAACACCCCGAGACAATGTCCCCAAAACCCCCAGGAGACAATGTCCCCAAAACCACCCGAGACAATGTACCCAAAACATCCACCTCCAAAACCCTCCCGAGACAATGTCCCCAAAACCCCCCGAGACAATGTCCCCAAAACCCCCACGAGACAATGTCCCCAAAACCCCCGCGAGACAATGTCCCCAAAATCACCCCCCAAAACCCCCCCGAGACAATGTCCCCAAACCCCCCCCGAGACAATGTCCCCAAAACCCCCCCGAGACAATGTCCCAAAAACAACCCCCCAAAACCCCCCCGAGACAATGTCCCCAAAGCCCCCCGAGACAATGTCCCCAAAACCCCCCCCAAACCCACCCGAGACAATGTCCCCAGAACCCCCCCGAGACAATGTCCCCAAAACACCCCCGAGACAATGTCCCCAAAACACTCCCCCAAAACCCCCCCGAGACAATGTCCCCAAAACCCCCCCGAGACAATGTCCCCAAAACCCCCCCGAGACAATGGCCCCTAAACCACCCCCCCCAAAACCCCCCCGAGACAATGTCCCCAAAACCCTCCCCGAGACAATGTCCACAAAACCTCCCCGAGACAATGTCCCCAAATCCCCCCCGAGACAATGTCCCCAAAAACACCCCCCCCAAAACCCCCCCGAGACAATGTCCCCAAAACCCCCCCGAGACAATGTCCCCAAAATCCCCCCAAGACAATGTCCCCATAAGCCCCCCCAAAACCCACCCGAGACAATGTCCCCAAAACCCCACCGAGACAATGTCCCTAAAACCCCCCCGAGACAATGTCCCCAAAACAACCCCACCAAAACCCACCCGAGACAATGTCCCCAAAACCCCCCTGGGACAATGTCCCCAAAACGCCCCCGAGACAATCTCCCCAAACCCCCACCGAGACAATGTCCCCAAAACCACCCCCCAAAACCGCCCTGAGACAATGTCCCCAAAACACCCCCGAGACAATGTCCCCAAAACACCCCACCAAAACCCCCCCGAGACAATGTTTCCAATACACCCCCGAGACAATGTCCCCAAAAACCCCCCCCAAAAATCCCCCGAGACAATGTCCCCAAAACCCCCCCGAGACAATGTCCAAAAAACCCCCCCAAGACAATGTCCCCAAAACCCCCAACCAGAACCCCCCCGAGACAATGTCCCCAAAACCCACCCGAGACAATGTCCACAAAAAGCCCCCCCAAAACCCCCCCGAGACAATGTCCCCAAAACCCCCAAAAACAATGTCCCCAAAACACACCCCCAAAACCCCCCCGAGACAAAGTCCCAGAAAATGCCCTGAGACAATGTCCCCAAAACCCCACCCCAAAACCCCCCCGAGTCAATGTTCCCAAACCCCCCCCGAGACAATGTCCCCAAAACCCCCCCCTGACAATGTCCCCAAAACCCCCCCAAAACCCCCCCGAGACAATGTCCCCAAAACCCCCCCGAGACAATGTCCCCAAAACCACCTCCCCAAAACCCCCCCGAGACAATGTCCCCAAAAACCCCCCGAGACAATGTCCCCAAAACCCCCGCCCGAACCCCCCCCCGAGACAATGTCCCCAAAACCCCCCCGAGACAATGTCCCCAAAACGCCCCCACCAAAACCACCCCGTGACAATGTCCCCAAAATCCCCCGAGACAATGTCCCCAAACCCCCCACGAGACAAGGTCCCCAAAACACCCCCCAAAACCCCCCGAGACAATGTCCCCAAAACCCCCACGAGACAATGTCCCCAAAACCCCCGCGAGACAATGTCCCCAAAATCACCCCCCAAAACCCCCCCGAGACAATGTCCCCAAACCCCCCCCCGAGACAATGTCCCCAAAACCCCCCCGAGACAATGTCCCAAAAACAACCCCCCAAAACCCCCCCGAGACAATGTCCCCAAAAGCCCCCCGAGACAATGTCCCCAAAACCCACCCAAACACACCCGAGACAATGTCCCCAGAACCCCCCCGAGACAATGTCCCCAAAACACCCCCGAGACAATGTCCCCAAAACACTCCCCCAAAACCCCCCCGAGACAATGTCCCCAAAACCCCCCCGAGACAATGTCCCCAAAACCCCCCCGAGACAATGGCCCCTAAACCACCCCCCCAAAACCCCCCCGAGACAATGTCCCCAAAACCCTCCCCGAGACAATGTCCCCAAAACCCCCCCGAGACAATGTCCCCAAATCCCCCCCGAGACAATGTCCCCAAAAACACCCCCCCCACAAAACCCCCCCGAGACAATGTCCCCAAAACCCCCCCGAGTCAATGTCCCCAAAATCCCCCCAAGACAATGTCCCCAAAATCCCCCCCTAAAACCCACCCGGGACAATGTCCCCAAAACCCCACCGAGACAATGTCCCTAAAACCCCCCCGAGACAATGTCCCCAAAACCACCCGAGACAATCTACCCAAAACACCCACCTCCAAAACCCCCCCGAGACAATGTCCCCAAAATCCCCCGAGACAATGTCCCCAAACCCCCCACGAGACAAGGTCCCCAAAACACCCCCCAAAACCCCCCGAGACAATGTCCCCAAAACCCCCACGAGACAATGTCCCCAAAACCCCCGCGAAACAATGTCCCCAAAATCACCCCCCAAAACCCCCCCGAGACAATGTCCCCAAAGCCCCCCCGAGACAATGTCCCCAAACCCCCCCCGAGACAATGTCCCAAAAACAACCCCCCAAAACCCCCCCGAGACAATGTCCCCAAAATCCCCCCGAGACAATGTCCCCAAAACCCCCCCCAAACCCACCCGAGACAATGTCCCCAGAACCCCCCCGAGACAATGTCCCCAAAACACCCCCGAGACAATGTCCCCAAACCCCCCCCGAGATAATGGCCCCAAAATCCCATCCCCAAAATCCCCCCGAGACAATGTCCCCAAAAACCCCCGAGACATTGTCCCCAAAACACCCCGAGACAATGTCCCCAAAACCCCCAGGAGACAATGTCCCCAAAACCACCCGAGACAATGTACCCAAAACATCCACCTCCAAAACCCTCCCGAGACAATGTCCCCAAAACCCCCCGAGACAATGTCCCCAAAACCCCCACGAGACAATGTCCCCAAAACCCCCGCGAGACAATGTCCCCAAAATCACCCCCCAAAACCCCCCCGAGACAATGTCCCCAAACCCCCCCCGAGACAATGTCCCCAAAACCCCCCCGAGACAATGTCCCAAAAACAACCCCCCAAAACCCCCCCGAGACAATGTCCCCAAAGCCCCCCGAGACAATGTCCCCAAAATCCCCCCAAACCCACCCGAGACAATGTCCCCAGAACCCCCCCGAGACAATGTCCCCAAAACACCCCCGAGACAATGTCCCCAAAACACTCCCCCAAAACCCCCCCGAGACAATGTCCCCAAAACCCCCCCGAGACAATGTCCCCAAAACCCCCCCGAGACAATGGCCCCTAAACCACCCCCCCAAAACCCCCCCGAGACAATGTCCCCAAAACCCTCCCCGAGACAATGTCCACAAAACCTCCCCGAGACAATGTCCCCAAATCCCCCCCGAGACAATGTCCCCAAAAACACCCCCCCCAAAACCCCCCCGAGACAATGTCCCCAAAACCCCCCCGAGACAATGTCCCCAAAATCCCCCCAAGACAATGTCCCCATAAGCCCCCCCAAAACCCACCCGAGACAATGTCCCCAAAACCCCACCGAGACAATGTCCCTAAAACCCCCCCGAGACAATGTCCCCAAAACAACCCCACCAAAACCCACCCGAGACAATGTCCCCAAAACCCCGCCCCCAAAACCCGCCCGAGACAATGTCACCAAAACCCCCCCGAGACAATGTCCCCAAAATCGCCCCGAGACAATGTCCCCAAACCCCTCCCCCCAAACCCCCCGAGACAATTTTACCAAAACCCCCCAGAGACAATGTCCCCAAAACACCCCCCAAAACCCCCCCGAGACAATGTCCCCAAACCCCCCCGAGACAATGTCCCCAAAACCCTCCCCTCAAAACCCCCCGAGACAATGTCCCCAAAACCCCCCCGAGACAATGTCCCCAAAACCCACCCCCCAAAACCCCCCCCGAGACAATGTCCACAAAACCCACCCGAGACAATGTCCCCAAAAACCCCCACCACCAAAACCCCCCCAGACAATGTCCCCAAAACACCCCCCCAAAATCCCCCCGAGACAATGTCCCCAAAACCCTCCCGAGACAATGTCCCCAAAACCCCCCCGAGACAATGTCCCCAAAACACCCACCCAAAACCCCCCCGAGACAATGTCCCCAAAACCCCCCCGAGACAATGTCCCCAAAACACCCCCGAGACAATGTCCCCAAAAAACCCCCCCAAAACCCCCCCGAGACAATGTCCCCAAAATCCCCAGAGACAATGTCCCCAAAACACACCCCCAAAACACCCCCGAGTCAAAGTCCCCGAAACTGCCCCGAGACAATGTCCCCAAAACCCCACCCCCAAACCCCGCCAAGTCAATGTTCCCAAACCCCCCCGAGTCAATTTCCCAAAACCCCCCCCAAAACCGTCCCGAGACAATGTCGCCAAAACCCCCCCCTGACAATGTCCCCAAAACACCCCCCCAAAACCCCCCCGAGACAATGTCACCAAAACCCCCCAAGACAATGTCCCCAAAACCCCCCCCGAGACAATGTCCCCAAAACCACCCCCCAAAAACCCCCCCGAGACAATGTCCCCAGAAACCCCCCGAGACAATGTCCCCAAAACCCCCGCCCGAACCCCACCCGAGACAATGTCCCCAAAACCCCCCCGAGACAATGTCCCCAAAACCCCCCCGAGACAATGTCCCCAAAACGCCCCCCCCAAAACCCCCCCGAGACAATGTCCCCAAAACCACCCCGAGATAATGTCCCCAAAACCCCCCCGAGACAATGTCCCCAAACACCCCCCCCAAAACCCCCCCGAGACAATGTCCCCAAAACCCCCCCGAGACAATGTCCCCAAACCCCCCCCCCAAAACACCCCGGAGACAATGTCCCCAAAACCCCCCCCGAGACAATGTCCCCAAAACCCCCCCCCAAAACAGCCCCAGAGACAATGTCCCCAAAACACCCCCGAGAAAATGTCCTCAAAAACCCCCGAGACAATGTCCCCAAAACCCCCCCCACAAAAATCCCCCGAGACAATGTCCCCACAACACCCCCGAGACAATGTCCCCAAAATCCCCCCGAGACAATGTCCCCAAAATCCCCCCCCCAAAACCCACCCGAGACAATGTCCCCAAAAACCCCCGAGACAATGTCCCCAAAACCCCCCCGAGACAATGTCCCCAAAACCCCCCCACCAAAACCCACCCAAGACAATATCCCCAAAACCCCCCCGGCAAAACCCGCCCGAGATAATGGCCCCAAAATCCCATCCCCAAAACCCCCCCGAGACAATGTCCCCAAAAACCCCCAAGACATTGTCCCCAAAACCCCCCCGAGACAATGTCCCCAAAACCCCCCGAGACAATGTCGCCAAAAACCCCCCCAAAACCCCCCCGAGACAATGTCCCCAAAACCCCCCCGAGACAATGTCCCCAAAACCCCCCCGAGACAGGGTCCCCAAAAGCCCCCCAAACCCCCCCGAGACAATGTCACCAGAACCCCCCCGAGACAATGTCCCTAAAACCCCCCCGAGACAATGTCCCCAAAACCACCCGAGACAATGTACCCAAAACACCCACCTCCAAAACCCCCCCGAGACAATGTCCCCAAAATCCCCCGAGACAATGTCCCCAAACCCCCCACGAGACAAGGTCCCCAAAACACCCCCCAAAACCCCCCGAGACAATGTCCCCAAAACGCCCACGAGACAATGTCCCCAAAACCCGCGCGAGACAATGTCCCCAAAATCACCCCCCAAAACCCCCCCGAGACAATGTCCCCAAACCCCCCCCGAGACAATGTCCCCAAAAACCCCCGGGACAATGTCCCAAAAACAACCCCCCAAAACCCCCCCGAGACAATGTCCCCAAAAGCCCCCCGAGACAATGTCCCCAAAACCCCCCCCAAACCCACCCGAGACAATTCCCCAGAACCCCCCCGAGACAATGTCCCCAAAACACCCCCGAGACAATGTCCCCAAAACACTCCCCCAAAACCCCCCCGAGACAATGTCACCAAAACCCCCCCGAGACAATGTCCCCAAAACACCCCCGAGACAATGGCCCCTAAACCACCCCCCCAAAACCCCCCCGAGACAATGTCCCCAAAACCCTCCCCGAGACAATGTCCCCAAAACCCCCCCGAGACAATGTCCCCAAATCCCCCCCGAGACAATGTCCCCAAAAACAACCCCCCCAAAACCCCCCCCGAGACAATGTCCCCAAAACCCCCCCGAGACAATGTCCCCAAAATCCCCCCAAGACAATGTCCCCAAAAACCACCCCCAAAACCCACCTGAGACAATGTCCCCAAAACCCCCCCGAGACAATGTCCCTAAAACACCCCCGAGACAATGTCCCCAAAACAACCGCACCAAAACTCACCCGAGACAATGTCCCCAAAACCCCGCCCCCAAAACCCGCCCGAGACAATGTCCCCAAACCCCCCGAGACAATGTCCCCACAACCCGCCCCAAAAACCCCACGAGACAATGTCCCCAAAACCCCTCCGAGACAACGTCCCCAAAACCCCCCCGAGACAATGTCCCCAAAACCCCCCCGAGACAATGTCCCCAAAAACCCCCCCAAACACCCCCGAGACAATGTCCCCAAAACCCCCCCCGAGACAATGTCACCAAAAGTCCCCCCCAAACCCCCCCGAGACAATGTCCCCAAAACCCCCCCGAGATAATGGCCCCAAAATCCCATCACCAAAACCCCCCCGAGAAAATGTCCCCAAAACCCCCGCGAGACAATGTCCCTAAAATCACCCCCCCAAAACCCCCCCGAGACAATGTCCCCAAACCCCCCCCCGAGACAATGTCCCCAAAACCCCCCCGAGACAATGTCCCAAAAACAACCCCCCAAAACCCCCCCGAGACAATGTCCCCAAAAGCCCCCCGAGACAATGTCCCCAAAACCCACCCAAACCCACCCGAGACAATGTCCCCAGAAACCCCCCGAGACAATGTCCCCAAAACACCCCCGAGACAATGTCCCCAAAACACTCCCCCAAAACCCCCCCGAGACAATGTCCCCAAAACCCCCCCGAGACAATGGCCCCAAAACCCCCCCGAGACAATGGCCCCTAAACCACCCCCCCAAAACCCCCCCGAGACAATGTCCCCAAAACCCTCCCCAAGACAATGTCCCCAAAACCCCCCCGAGACAATGTCCCCAAATCCCCCCCGAGACAATGTCCCCAAAAACACCCCCCCCCAAAACCCCCCCGAGACAATATCCCCAAAACTCCCCCGAGACAATGTCCCCAAAACCACCCGAGACAATGTACCCAAAACACCCACCTCCAAAACCCCCCGAGACAATGTCCCCAAACCCAACCCCAAAATCCCCCGAGACATTGTCCCCAAAACCCCCCCGAGACAATGTCCCCAAAACCCCCCCGAGACAGGGTCCCCAAAACCCCCCCAAACCCCCCCGAGACAATGTCACCAGAACCCCCCCGAGACAATGTCCCTAAAACCCCCCCGAGACAATGTCCCCAAAACCACCCGAGACAATGTACCCAAAACACCCACCTCCAAAACCCCCCCGAGACAATGTCCCCAAAATCCCCCGAGACAATGTCCCCAAACCCCCCACGAGACAAGGTCCCCAAAACACCCCCCAAAACCCCCCGAGACAATGTCCCCAAAACGCCCACGAGACAATGTCCCCAAAACCCGCGCGAGACAATGTCCCCAAAATCACCCCCAAAACCCCCCCGAGACAATGTCCCCAAACCCCCCCCGAGACAATGTCCCCAAAAACCCCCGGGACAATGTCCAAAAACAACCCCCCAAAACCCCCCCGAGACAATGTCCCCAAAAGCCCCCCGAGACAATGTCCCCAAAACCCCCCCCAAACCCACCCGAGACAATTCCCCAGAACCCCCCCGAGACAATGTCCCCAAAACACCCCCGAGACAATGTCCCCAAAACACTCCCCCAAAACCCCCCCGAGACAATGTCACCAAAACCCCTCCGAGACAATGTCCCCAAAACACCCCCGAGACAATGGCCCCTAAACCACCCCCCCAAAACCCCCCCGAGACAATGTCCCCAAAACCCTCCCCGAGACAATGTCCCCAAAACCCCCCGAGACAATGTCCCCAAATCCCCCCCGAGACAATGTCCCCAAAAACACCCCCCCCAAAAACCCCCCCGAGACAATGTCCCCAAAACCCCCCCGAGACAATGTCCCCAAATCCCCCCAAGACAATGTCCCCAAAAACCACCCCCAAAACCCACCTGAGACAATGTCCCCAAAACCCCCCAGAGACAATGTCCCTAAAACACCCCCGAGACAATGTCCCCAAAACAACCGCACCAAAACTCACCCGAGACAATGTCCCCAAAACCCCGCCCCCAAAACCCGCCCGAGACAATGTCCCCAAACCCCCCGAGACAATGTCCCCACAACCCGCCCCAAAAACCCCACGAGACAATGTCCCCAAAACCCCTCCGAGACAACGTCCCCAAAACCCCCCCGAGACAATGTCCCCAAAACCCCCCCGAGACAATGTCCCCAAAAACCCCCCCAAACACCCCCGAGACAATGTCCCCAAAACCCCCCCCGAGACAATGTCACCAAAAGTCCCCCCCAAACCCCCCCGAGACAATGTCCCCAAAACCCCCCCGAGACAATGTCCCCAAAACCACCCGAGACAATGTACCCAAAACACCCACCTCCAAAACCCCCCCGAGACAATGTCCCCAAAATCCCCCGAGACAATGTCCCCAAACCCCCCACGAGACAAGGTCCCCAAAACACCCCCCAAAACCCCCCGAGACAATGTCCCCAAAACCCCCACGAGACAATGTCCCCAAAACCCCCGCGAAACAATGTCCCCAAAATCACCCCCCAAAACCCCCCCGAGACAATGTCCCCAAAGCCCCCCCGAGACAATGTCCCCAAACCCCCCCCGAGACAATGTCCCAAAAACAACCCCCCAAAACCCCCCCGAGACAATGTCCCCAAAATCCCCCCGAGACAATGTCCCCAAAACCCCCCCCAAACCCACCCGAGACAATGTCCCCAGAACCCCCCCGAGACAATGTCCCCAAAACACCCCCGAGACAATGTCCCCAAACCCCCCCCGAGATAATGGCCCCAAAATCCCATCCCCAAAATCCCCCCGAGACAATGTCCCCAAAAACCCCCGAGACATTGTCCCCAAAACACCCCGAGACAATGTCCCCAAAACCCCCAGGAGACAATGTCCCCAAAACCACCCGAGACAATGTACCCAAAACATCCACCTCCAAAACCCTCCCGAGACAATGTCCCCAAAACCCCCCGAGACAATGTCCCCAAAACCCCCACGAGACAATGTCCCCAAAACCCCCGCGAGTAAATGTCCCCAAAATCACCCCCCAAAACCCCCCCGAGACAATGTCCCCAAACCCCCCCCGAGACAATGTCCCCAAAACCCCCCCGAGACAATGTCCCAAAAACAACCCCCCAAAACCCCCCCGAGACAATGTCCCCAAAGCCCCCCGAGACAATGTCCCCAAAACCCCCCCCAAACCCACCCGAGACAATGTCCCCAGAACCCCCCCGAGACAATGTCCCCAAAACACCCCCGAGACAATGTCCCCAAAACACTCCCCCAAAACCCCCCCGAGACAATGTCCCCAAAACCCCCCCGAGACAATGTCCCCAAAACCCCCCCGAGACAATGGCCCCTAAACCACCCCCCCAAAACCCCCCCGAGACAATGTCCCCAAAACCCTCCCCGAGACAATGTCCACAAAACCTCCCCGAGACAATGTCCCCAAATCCCCCCCGAGACAATGTCCCCAAAAACACCCCCCCCAAAACCTCCCCGAGACAATGTCCCCAAAACCCCCCCGAGACAATGTCCCCAAAATCCCCCCAAGACAATGTCCCCATAAGCCCCCCCAAAACCCACCCGAGACAATGTCCCCAAAACCCCACCGAGACAATGTCCCTAAAACCCCCCCGAGACAATGTCCCCAAAACAACCCCACCAAAACCCACCCGAGACAATGTCCCCAAAACCCCGCCCCCAAAACCCGCCCGAGACAATGTCACCAAAACCCCCCCGAGACAATGTCCCCAAAATCGCCCCGAGACAATGTCCCCAAACCCCTCCCCCCAAACCCCCCGAGACAATTTTACCAAAACCCCCCAGAGACAATGTCCCCAAAACACCCCCCAAAACCCCCCCGAGACAATGTCCCCAAACCACCCCGAGACAATGTCCCCAAAACCCTCCCCTCAAAACCCCCCGAGACAATGTCCCCAAAACCCCCCCGAGACAATGTCCCCAAAACCCACCCCCCAAAACCCCCCCCGAGACAATGTCCACAAAACCCACCCGAGACAATGTCCCCAAAACCCCCACCACCAAAACCCCCCCAGACAATGTCCCCAAAACACCCCCCCAAAATCCCCCCGAGACAATGTCCCCAAAACCCTCCCGAGACAATGTCCCCAAAACCCCCCCGAGACAATGTCCCCAAAACACCCACCCAAAACCCCCCCGAGACAATGTCCCCAAAACCCCCCCGAGACAATGTCCCCAAAACACCCCCGAGACAATGTCCCCAAAAAACCCCCCCAAAACCCCCCCGAGACAATGTCCCCAAAATCCCCAGAGACAATGTCCCCAAAACACACCCCCAAAACACCCCCGAGTCAAAGTCCCCGAAACTGCCCCGAGACAATGTCCCCAAAACCCCACCCCCAAACCCCGCCAAGTCAATGTTCCCAAACCCCCCCGAGTCAATTTCCCAAAACCCCCCCCAAAACCGTCCCGAGACAATGTCGCCAAAACCCCCCCCTGACAATGTCCCCAAAACACCCCCCCAAAACCCCCCCGAGACAATGTCACCAAAACCCCCCAAGACAATGTCCCCAAAACCCCCCCCGAGACAATGTCCCCAAAACCACCCCCCAAAAACCCCCCCGAGACAATGTCCCCAGAAACCCCCCGAGACAATGTCCCCAAAACCCCCGCCCGAACCCCACCCGAGACAATGTCCCCAAAACCCCCCCGAGACAATGTCCCCAAAACCCCCCCGAGACAATGTCCCCAAAACGCCCCCCCCAAAACCCCCCCGAGACAATGTCCCCAAAACCACCCCGAGATAATGTCCCCAAAACCCCCCCGAGACAATGTCCCCAAACACCCCCCCCAAAACCCCCCCGAGACAATGTCCCCAAAACCCCCCCGAGACAATGTCCCCAAACCCCCCCCCCAAAACACCCCGGAGACAATGTCCCCAAAACCCCCCCCGAGACAATGTCCCCAAAACCCCCCCCCAAAACAGCCCCAGAGACAATGTCCCCAAAACACCCCCGAGAAAATGTCCTCAAAAACCCCCGAGACAATGTCCCCAAAACTCCCCCAAAAAAATCCCCCGAGACAATGTCCCCACAACACCCCCGAGACAATGTCCCCAAAATCCCCCCGAGACAATGTCCCCAAAATCCCCCCCCCAAAACCCACCCGAGACAATGTCCCCAAAAACCCCCGAGACAATGTCCCCAAAACCCCCCCGAGACAATGTCCCCAAAACCCCCCCACCAAAACCCACCCAAGACAATATCCCCAAAACCCCCCCGGCAAAACCCGCCCGAGATAATGGCCCCAAAATCCCATCCCCAAAACCCCCCCGAGACAATGTCCCCAAAAACCCCCAAGACATTGTCCCCAAAACCCCCCCGAGACAATGTCCCCAAAACCCCCCGAGACAATGTCGCCAAAAACCCCCCCAAAACCCCCCCGAGACAATGTCCCCAAAACCCCCCCGAGACAATGTCCCCAAAACCCCCCCGAGACAGGGTCCCCAAAACCCCCCCAAACCCCCCCGAGACAATGTCACCAGAACCCCCCCGAGACAATGTCCCTAAAACCCCCCCGAGACAATGTCCCCAAAATCCCCCGAGACAATGTCCCCAAACCCCCCACGAGACAAGGTCCCCAAAACACCCCCCAAAACCCCCCGAGACAATGTCCCCAAAACGCCCACGAGACAATGTCCCCAAAACCCGCGCGAGACAATGTCCCCAAAATCACCCCCCAAACCCCCCCGAGACAATGTCCCCAAACCCCCCCCGAGACAATGTCCCCAAAAACCCCCGGGACAATGTCCCAAAAACAACCCCCCAAAACACCCCGAGACAATGTCCCCAAAAGCCCCCCGAGACAATGTCCCCAAAACCCCCCCCAAACCCACCCGAGACAATTCCCCAGAACCCCCCCGAGACAATGTCCCCAAAACACCCCCGAGACAATGTCCCCAAAACACTCCCCCAAAACCCCCCCGAGACAATGTCACCAAAACCCCCCCGAGACAATGTCCCCAAAACACCCCCGAGACAATGGCCCCTAAACCACCCCCCCAAAACCCCCCCGAGACAATGTCCCCAAAACCCTCCCCGAGACAATGTCCCCAAAACCCCCCCGAGACAATGTCCCCAAATCCCCCCCGAGACAATGTCCCCAAAAACACCCCCCCCAAAACCCCCCCCGAGACAATGTCCCCAACAAAATCCCCCCAAGACAATGTCCCCAAAAACCACCCCCAAAACCCACCTGAGACAATGTCCCCAAAACCCCCCCGAGACAATGTCCCTAAAACACCCCCGAGACAATGTCCCCCAAAACAACCGCACCAAAAACTCACCCGAGACAATGTCCCCAAAACCCCGCCCCCAAAACCCGCCCGAGACAATGTCCCCAAACCCCCCGAGACAATGTCCCCACAACCCGCCCCAAAAACCCCACGAGACAATGTCCCCAAAACCCCTCCGAGACAACGTCCCCAAAACCCCCCCGAGACAATGTCCCCAAAACCCCCCCGAGACAATGTCCCCAAAAACCCCCCCAAACACCCCCGAGACAATGTCCCCAAAACCCCCCCCGAGACAATGTCACCAAAAGTCCCCCCCACACCCCCCCGAGACAATGTCCCCAAAACCCCCCCGAGATAATGGCCCCAAAATCCCATCACCAAAACCCCCCCGAGAAAATGTCCCCAAAACCCCCGCGAGACAATGTCCCCAAAATCACCCCCCAAAACCCCCCCGAGACAATGTCCCCAAACCCCCCCCCGAGACAATGTCCCCAAAACCCCCCCGAGACAATGTCCCAAAAACAACCCCCCAAAACCCCCCCGAGACAATGTCCCCAAAAGCCCCCCGAGACAATGTCCCCAAAACCCACCCAAACCCACCCGAGACAATGTCCCCAGAAACCCCCCGAGACAATGTCCCCAAAACACCCCCGAGACAATGTCCCCAAAACACTCCCCCAAAACCCCCCCGAGACAATGTCCCCAAAACCCCCCCGAGACAATGGCCCCAAAACCCCCCCGAGACAATGGCCCCTAAACCACCCCCCCAAAACCCCCCTGAGACAATGTCCCCAAAACCCTCCCCAAGACAATGTCCCCAAAACCCCCCCGAGACAATGTCCCCAAATCCCCCCCGAGACAATGTCCCCAAAAACACCCCCCCCCCAAAACCCCCCCGAGACAATATCCCCAAAACTCCCCCGAGACAATGTCCCCAAAACCACCCGAGACAATGTACCCAAAACACCCACCTCCAAAACCCCCCGAGACAATGTCCCCCAAACCCAACCCCAAAATCCCCCGAGACATTGTCCCCAAAACCCCCCCGAGACAATGTCCCCAAAACCCCCCCGAGACAGGGTCCCCAAAACCCCCCCAAACCCCCCCGAGACAATGTCACCAGAACCCCCCCGAGACAATGTCCCTAAAACCCCCCCGAGACAATGTCCCCAAAACCACCCGAGACAATGTACCCAAAACACCCACCTCCAAAACCCCCCCGAGACAATGTCCCCAAAATCCCCCGAGACAATGTCCCCAAACCCCCCACGAGACAAGGTCCCCAAAACACCCCCCAAAACCCCCCGAGACAATGTCCCCAAAACGCCCACGAGACAATGTCCCCAAAACCCGCGCGAGACAATGTCCCCAAAATCACCCCCCAAAAGCCCCCCGAGACAATGTCCCCAAACCCCCCCCCGAGACAATGTCCCCAAAAACCCCCGGGACAATGTCCCAAAAACAACCCCCCAAAACCCCCCCGAGACAATGTCCCCAAAAGCCCCCCGAGACAATGTCCCCAAAACCCCCCCCAAACCCACCCGAGACAATTCCCCAGAACCCCCCCGAGACAATGTCCCCAAAACACCCCCGAGACAATGTCCCCAAAACACTCCCCCAAAACCCCCCCGAGACAATGTCACCAAAACCCCTCCGAGACAATGTCCCCAAAACACCCCCGAGACAATGGCCCCTAAACCACCCCCCCAAAACCCCCCCGAGACAATGTCCCCAAAACCCTCCCCGAGACAATGTCCCCAAAACCCCCCCGAGACAATGTCCCCAAATCCCCCCCGAGACAATGTCCCCAAAAACACCCCCCCAAAACCCCCCCCGAGACAATGTCCCCAAAACCCCCCCGAGACAATGTCCCCAAAATCCCCCCAAGACAATGTCCCCAAAAACCACCCCCAAAACCCACCTGAGACAATGTCCCCAAAACCCCCCCGAGACAATGTCCCTAAAACACCCCCGAGACAATGTCCCCAAAACAACCGCACCAAAACTCACCCGAGACAATGTCCCCAAAACCCCGCCCCCAAAACCCGCCCGAGACAATGTCCCCAAACCCCCCGAGACAATGTGCCCACAACCCGCCCCAAAAACCCCACGAGACAATGTCCCCAAAACCCCTCCGAGACAACGTCCCCAAAACCCCCCCGAGACAATGTCCCCAAAACCCCCCCGAGACAATGTCCCCAAAAACCCCCCCAAACACCCCCGAGACAATGTCCCCAAAACCCCCCCCGAGACAATGTCACCAAAAGTCCCCCCCAAACCCCCCCGAGACAATGTCCCCAAAACCCCCCCGAGATAATGGCCCCAAAATCCCATCACCAAAACCCCCCCGAGAAAATGTCCCCAAAACCCCCGCGAGACAATGTCCCCAAAATCACCCCCCAAAACCCCCCCGAGACAATGTCCCCAAACCCCCCCCCGAGACAATGTCCCCAAAACCCCCCCGAGACAATGTCCCAAAAACAACCCCCCAAAACCCCCCCGAGACAATGTCCCCAAAAGCCCCCCGAGACAATGTCCCCAAAACCCACCCAAACCCACCCGAGACAATGTCCCCAGAAACCCCCCGAGACAATGTCCCCAAAACACCCCCGAGACAATGTCCCCAAAACACTCCCCCAAAACCCCCCCGAGACAATGTCCCCAAAACCCCCCCGAGACAATGGCCCCAAAACCCCCCCGAGACAATGGCCCCTAAACCACCCCCCCAAAACCCCCCCGAGACAATGTCCCCAAAACCCTCCCCAAGACAATGTCCCCAAAACCCCCCCGAGACAATGTCCCCAAATCCCCCCCGAGACAATGTCCCCAAAAACACCCCCCCCCAAAACCCCCCCGAGACAATATCCCCAAAACTCCCCCGAGACAATGTCCCCAAAATCCCCCCAAGACAATGTCCCCAAAAACCCCCCTAAAACCCACCCGGGACAATGTCCCCAAAACCCCACCGAGACAATGTCCCTAAAACCCCCCCGAGACAATTTCTCCAAAACCATCCGAGACAATGTACCCAAAACACCCACCTCCAAAACCCCCCCGAGACAATGTCCCCAAAATCCCCCGAGACAATGTCCCCAAACCCCCCACGAGACAAGGTCCCCAAAACACCCCCCAAAACCCCCCGAGACAATGTCCCCAAAACCCCCACGAGACAATGTCCCCAAAACCCCCGCGAGACAATGTCCCCAAAATCACCCCCCAAAACCCCCCCGAGACAATGTCCCCAAACCCCCCCCGAGACAATGTCCCCAAAACCCCCCCCGAGACAATGTCCCAAAAACAACCCCCCAAAATCCCCCCGAGACAATGTCCCCAAAAGCCCCCCGAGACAATGTCCCCAAAACCCCCCCCAAACCCACCCGAGACAATGTCCCCAGAACCCCCCCGAGACAATGTCCCCAAAACACCCCCGAGACAATGTCCCCAAAACACTCCCCCAAAACCCCCCCGAGACAATGTCACCAAAACCCCCCCGAGACAATGTCCCCAAAACCCCCCGAGACAATGGTCCCTAAACCACCCCCCCAAAACCCCCCCGAGACAATGTCCCCAAAACCCTCCCCGAGACAATGTCCCCAAAACCCCCCCGAGACAATGTCCCCAAATCCCCCCCCGAGACAATGTCCCCAAAAACACCCCCCCCCAAAACCCCCCCGAGACAATGTCCCCAAAACCCCCCCAAGACAATGTCCCCAAAATCCCCCCAAGACAATGTCCCCAAAACCCCCCCCCAAAACCCACCCGAGACAATGTCCCCAAAACCCCACCGAGACAATGTCCCTAAACCCCCCCGAGACAATGTCCCCAAAACAACCCCACCAAAACCCACCCGAGACAATGTCCCCAAAACCCCGCCCCCAAAACCCTCCCGAGACAATGTCCCCAAAACCCCCCCGAGACAATGTCCCCAAAATCGCCCAGAGACAATGTCCCCAAACCCCTCCCCCCAAACCCCCCCGAGACAATTTTCCCAAATCCCCTCAGAGACAATGTCCCCAAAACACCCCCCGAAAACCCCCCCGAGACAATGTCCCCCAAACACCCCCGAGACAATGTCCCCAAAACCCTCCCCTCAAAACCCCCCGAGACAATGTCCCCCAAACCCCCCCGAGACAATGTCCCCAAAACCCACCCCACAAAACCCCCCCGAGACAATGTCCCCAAAACCACCCCGATACAATGTCCCCAAAACGCCCCCCACCAAACCCCCCCCCGAGACAATGTCCCCAAAACCCACCCGAGACAATGTCCCCAAAACCCCCACCACCAAAACCCCCCCAGACAATGTCCCCAAAACACGCCCCCAAAATCCCCCCGACACAATGTCCCCAAAACCCTCCCGAGACAATGTCCCCAAAACCCCCCCGAGACAATGTCCCCAAAACACCCACCCAAAACCCCCCCGAGACAATGTCCCCAAAACCCCCCCGAGACAATGTCCCCAAAACCCCCCCGAGACAATGTCCCCAAAAGCCCCCCCCCAATACCCCCCCGAGACAATGTCCCCAAACCCCCCGAGACAATGTCCCCACAACCCGCCCCAAAAACCCCACGAGACAATGTCCCCAAAAACCCCCCGAGACAAGGTCCCCAAAACCCCCCCGAGACAATGTCCCCAAAAAACCCCCCCAAAACCCCCCCCTAGACAATGTCCCCAAAATCCCCAGAGACAATGTCCCCAAAACCCCCCCGAGACAATGTCCCCAAAACCCCCCGAGACAATGTCGCCAAAAACCCCCCCAAAACCCCCCCGAGACAATGTCCCCCAAAACACCCCCGAGACAATGTCCCCAAAACCCCCTTGACACAATGTCCCCAAACCCAACCCCAAAATCCCCCGAGTCATTGTCCCCAAAACCCCCCCGAGACAATGTCCCCAAAACCCCCCCGAGACAAGGTCCCCAAAACCCCCCCCAAACCCCCCCGAGACAATGTCACCAGAACCCCCCGAGACAATGTCCCCAAAAGCCCCCCGAGACAATGTCCCCAAAACCCCCCCCAAACCCACCCGAGACAATGTCCCCAGAACCCCCCCGAGACAATGTCCCCAAAACACCCCCGAGACAATGTCCCCAAAACACTCCCCCAAAACCCCCCCGAGACAATGTCACCAAAACCCCCCCGAGACAATGTCCCCAAAACCCCCCGAGACAATGGCCCCTAAACACCACCCCCCAAAACCCCCCCGAGACAATGTCCCCAAAACCCTCCCCGAGACAATGTCCCCAAAACCCCCCCCGAGACAATGTCCCCAAATCCCCCCCGAGACAATGTCCCCAAAAACACCCCCCCCAAAACCCCCCCGAGACAATGTCCCCAAAACCCCCCCAAGACAATGTCCCCAAAATCCCCCCAAGACAATGTCCCCAAAACCCCCCCCCAAAACCCACCCGAGACAATGTCCCCAAAACCCCACCGAGACAATGTCCCTAAACCCCCCCGAGACAATGTCCCCAAAACAACCCCACCAAAACCCACCCGAGACAATGTCCCCAAAACCCCGCCCCCAAAACCCTCCCGAGACAATGTCCCCAAAACCCCCCATAGACAATGTCCCCAAAATCGCCCAGAGACAATGTCCCCAAACCCCTCCCCCCAAACCCCCCCGAGACAATTTTCCCAAAACCCCTCAGAGACAATGTCCCCAAAACACCCCCCGAAAACCCCCCCGAGACAATGTCCCCAAACACCCCCGAGACAATGTCCCCAAAACCCTCCCCTCAAAACCCCCCCGAGACAATGTCCCCCAAACCCCCCCGAGACAATGTCCCCAAAAACCCACCCCACAAAACCCCCCCGAGACAATGTCCCCAAAACCACCCCGAGACAATGTCCCCAAAACGCCCCCCACCAAACCCCCCCCCGAGACAATGTCCCCAAAACCCACCCGAGACAATGTCCCCAAAACCCCCACCACCAAAACCCCCCCAGACAATGTCCCCAAAACACGCCCCCAAAATCCCCCCGACACAATGTCCCCAAAACCCTCCCGAGACAATGTCCCCAAAACCCCCCCGAGACAATGTCCCCAAAACACCCACCCAAAACCCCCCCGAGACAATGTCCCCAAAACCCCCCCGAGACAATGTCCCCAAAACCCCCCCGAGACAATGTCCCCAAAAGCCCCCCCCAATACCCCCCCGAGACAATGTCCCCAAACCCCCCGAGACAATGTCCCCACAACCCGCCCCAAAAACCCCACGAGACAATGTCCCCAAAAACCCCCCGAGACAAGGTCCCCAAAACCCCCCCCGAGACAATGTCCCCAAAAAACCCCCCCAAAACCCCCCCTAGACAATGTCCCCAAAATCTCCAGAGACAATGTCCCCAAAACCCCCCCGAGACAATGTCCCCAAAACCCCCCGAGACAATGTCGCCAAAAACCCCCCCAAAACCCCCCCGAGACAATGTCCCCAAAACACCCCCGAGACAATGTCCCCAAAACCCCCTTGACACAATGTCCCCAAACCCAACCCCAAAATCCCCCGAGTCATTGTCCCCAAAACCCCCCCGAGACAATGTCCCCAAAACCCCCCCGAGACAAGGTCCCCAAAACCCCCCCCAAACCCCCCCGAGACAATGTCACCAGAACCCCCCCGAGACAATGTCCCCAAAACCCCCCCGAGACAATGTCCCCAAAAACCCACCCCCCAAAACCCCCCCGAGACAATGTCCCCAAAACCCCCCCGAGACAATGTCCCCAAAACACCCCCCCAAAACACTCCCGAGACAATGTCCCCAAAACCCCCCTGGGACAATGTCCCCAAAACGCCCCCGAGACAATGTCCCCAAACCCCCACCGAGACAATGTCCCCAAAACCACCCCCCAAAACCGCCCTGAGACAATGTCCCCAAAACACCCCCGAGACAATGTCCCCAAAACACCCCACCAAAACCCCCCCGAGACAATGTTTCCAATACACCCCCGAGACAATGTCCCCAAAAACCCCCCCCAAAAATCCCCCGAGACAATGTCCCCAAAACCCCCCCGAGACAATGTCCAAAAAACCCCCCCAAGACAATGTCCCCAAAACCCCCAACCAAAACCCCCCCGAGACAATGTCCCCAAAACCCACCCGAGACAATGTCCACAAAAAGCCCCCCCAAAACCCCCCCGAGACAATGTCCCCAAAACCCCCAAAAACAATGTCCCCACAACACACCCCCAAAACCCCCCCGAGACAAAGTCCCCGAAAATGCCCTGAGACAATGTCCCCAAAACCCCACCCCAAAACCCCCCCGAGTCAATGTTCCCAAACCCCCCCCGAGACAATTTCCCCAAAACCCCCCCCTGACAATGTCCCCAAACCCCCCCCCCAAAACCCCCCCGAGACAATGTCCCCAAAACCCCCCCGAGACAATGTCCCCAAAACCACCTCCCCAAAACCCCCCCGAGACAATGTCCCCAAAAACCCCCCGAGACAATGTCCCCAAAACCCCCGCCCGAACCCCCCCCCGAGACAATGTCCCCAAAACACCCCCGAGACAATGTCCCCAAAACGCCCCCACCAAAACCCCCCCGTGACAATGTCCCCAAAATCGCCCGAGACAATGTCCCCAAACCCCCCACGAGACAAGGTCCCCAAAACACCCCCCCAAAACCCCCCGAGACAATGTCGCCAAAACCCCCACGAGACAATGTCCCCAAAACCCCCGCGAGACAATGTCCCCAAAACAACCCCACCAAAACCCACCCGAGACAATGTCCCCAAAACCCCGCCCCCAAAACCCTCCCGAGACAATGTCCCCAAAACCCCCCCGAGACAATGTCCCCAAAATCGCCCAGAGACAATGTCCCCAAACCCCTCCCCCCAAACCCCCCCGAGACAATTTTCCCAAAACCCCTCAGAGACAATGTCCCCAAAACACCCCCCGAAAACCCCCCCGAGACAATGTCCCCAAACCCCCCCGAGACAATGTCCCCAAAACCCTCCCCTCAAAACCCCCCCGAGACAATGTCCCCAAAACCCCCCCGAGACAATGTCCCCAAAACCCACCCCACAAAACCCCCCCGAGACAATGTCCCCAAAACCACCCCGAGACAATGTCCCCAAAACGCCCCCCACCAAACCCCCCCCCGAGACAATGTCCCCAAAACCCACCCGAGACAATGTCCCCAAAACCCCCACCACCAAAACCCCCCCAGACAATGTCCCCAAAACACGCCCCCAAAATCCCCCCGACACAATGTCCCCAAAACCCTCCCGAGACAATGTCTCCAAAACCCCTCCGAGACAATGTCCCCAAAACACCCACCCAAAACCCCCCCGAGACAATGTCCCCAAAACCCCCCCGAGACAATGTCCCCAAAACCCCCCCGAGACAATGTCCCCAAAAGCCCCCCCGCAATACCCCCCCGAGACAATGTCCCCAAACCCCCCGAGACAATGTCCCCACAACCCGCCCCAAAAACCCCACGAGACAATGTCCCCAAAAACCCCCCGAGACAAGGTCCCCAAAACCCCCCCGAGACAATGTCCCCAAAAAACACCCCGAAAACCCCCCCCGAGACAATGTCCCCAAAATCCCCAGAGACAATGTCCCCAAAACCCCCCCGAGACAATGTCCCCAAAACCCCCCGAGACAATGTCCCCAAAACCCCCCCGAGACAATGTCCCCAAAACCCCCCGAGACAATGTCCCCAAAACCCCCCCGAGACAATGTCCCCAAACCCCCCCCCGAGACAATGTCCCCAAACCCAACCCCAAAATCCCCCGAGTCATTGTCCCCAAAAACCCCCGAGACAATGTCCCCAAAACCCCCCCGAGACAAGGTCCCCAAAACCCCCCCCAAACCCCCCCCGAGACAATGTCACCAGATCCCCCCCGAGACAATGTCCCCAAAACCCCCCCGAGACAATGTCCCCAAAAACCCACCCCCCAAAACCCCCCCGAGACAATGTCCCCAAAACCCCCCCGAGACAATGTCCCCAAAACACCCCCCCAAAACACTCCCGAGACAATGTCCCCAAAACCCCCCTGGGACAATGTCCCCAAAACGCCCCCGAGACAATGTCCCCAAACCCCCACCGAGACAATGTCCCCAAAACCACCCCCCAAAACCGCCCTGAGACAATGTCCCCAAAACACCCCCGAGACAATGTCCCCAAAACACCCCACCAAAACCCCCCCGAGACAATGTTTCCAATACACCCCCGAGACAATGTCCCAAAAAACACCCCCCAAAAATCCCCCGAGACAATGTCCCCAAAACCCCCCCGAGACAATGTCCAAAAAACCCCCCCAAGACAATGTCCCCAAAACCCCCAACCAAAACCCCCCCGAGACAATGTCCCCAAAACCCACCCGAGACATTGTCCACAAAAAGCCCCCCCAAAACCCCCCCGAGACAATGTCCCCAAAACCCCCAAAAACAATGTCCCCAAAACACACCCCCAAAACCCCCCCGAGACAAAGTCCCCGAAAATGCCCTGAGACAATGTCCCCAAAACCCCACCCCAAAACCCCCCCGAGTCAATGTTCCCAAACCCCCCCCCGAGACAATGTCCCCAAAACCCCCCCCTGACAATGTCCCCAAAAACCCCCCCCAAAACCCCCCCGAGACAATGTCCCCAAAACCCCCCCGAGACAATGTCCCCAAAACCACCTCCCCAAAACCCCCCCGAGACAATGTCCCCAAAAACCCCCCGAGACAATGTCCCCAAAACCCCCGCCCGAACCCCCCCCCGAGACAATGTCCCCAAAACCCCCCTGAGACAATGTCCCCAAAACGCCCCCACCAAACCCCCCCGTGACAATGTCCCCAAAATCGCCCGAGACAATGTCCCCAAACCCCCCACGAGACAAGGTCCCCAAAACACCCCCCCCAAAACCCCCCGAGACAATGTCCCCAAAACCCCCACGAGACAATGTCCCCAAAACCCCCGCGAGACAATGTCCCCAAAATCACCCCCCAAAACGCCCCCGAGACAATGTCCCCAAACCCCCCCCCGAGACAATGTCCCCAAAACCCCCCCGAGACAATGTCCCAAAAACAACCCCCCAAAACCCCCCCGAGACAATGTCCCCAAAAGCCCCCCGAGACAATGTCCCCAAAACCCCCCCGAGACAATGTCCCCAAATCCCCCCCGAGACAATGTCCCCAAAAACACCCCCCCACAAAACCCCCCCGAGACAATGTCCCCAAAACCCCCCCGAGACAATGTCCCCAAAATCCCCCCAAGACAATGTCCCCAAAATCCCCCCCTAAAACCCACCCGGGACAATGTCCCCAAAACCCCACCGAGACAATGTCCCTAAAACCCCCCCGAGACAATGTCCCCAAAACCACCCGAGACAATGTACCCAAAACACCCCACCTCCAAAACCCCCCCGAGACAATGTCCCCAAAATCCCCCGAGACAATGTCCCCAAACCCCCCACGAGACAAGGTCCCCAAAACACCCCCCAAAACCCCCCGAGACAATGTCCCCAAAATCCCCACGAGACAATGTCCCCAAAACCCCCGCGAAACAATGTCCCCAAAATCACCCCCCAAAACCCCCCCGAGACAATGTCCCCAAACCCCCCCCGAGACAATGTCCCCAAAACCCCCCCGAGACAATGTCCCAAAAACAACCCCCCAAAACCCCCCCGAGACAATGTCCCCAAAAGCCCCCCGAGACAATGTCCCCAAAACCCCCCCCAAACCCACCCGAGACAATGTCCCCAGAACGCCCCCGAGACAATGTCCCCAAAACACCCCCGAGACAATGTCCCCAAACCCCCCCCGAGATAATGGCCCCAAAATCCCATCCCCAAAATCCCCCCGAGACAATGTCCCCAAAAACCCCCGAGACATTGTCACCAAAACACCCCGAGACAATGTCCCCAAAACCCCCACGAGACAATGTCCCCCAAAACCACCCGAGACAATGTACCCAAAACATCCACCTCCAAAACCCTCCCGAGACAATGTCCCCAAAACCCCCCGAGACAATGTCCCCAAAACCCCCACGAGACAATGTCCCCAAAACCCCCGCGAGACAATGTCCCCAAAATCACCCCCCAAAACCCCCCCGAGACAATGTCCCCAAACCCCCCCCGAGACAACGACCCCAAAACCCCCCCGAGACAATGTCCCAAAAACAACCCCCCAAAACCCCCCCGAGACAATGTCCCCAAAGCCCCCCAAGACAATGTCCCCAAAACCCCCCCCAAACCAACCCGAGACAATGTCCCCAGAACCCCCCCGAGACAATGTCCCCAAAACACCCCCGAGACAATGTCCCCAAAACACTCCCCCAAAACCCCCCCGAGACAATGTCCCCAAAACCCCCCCGAGACAATGTCCCCAAAACCGCCCCGAGACAATGGCCCCTAAACCACCCCCCCAAAACCCCCCCGAGACAATGTCCCCAAAACCCTCCCCGAGACAATGTCCACAAAACCTCCCCGAGACAATGTCCCCAAATCCCCCCCGAGACAATGTCCCCAAAAACACCCCCCCCCAAAACCCCCCCGAGACAATGTCCCCAAAACCCCCCCGAGACAATGTCCCCAAAATCCCCCCAAGACAATGTCCCCATAAGCCCCCCCAAAACCCACCCGAGACAATGTCCCCAAAACCCCACCGAGACAATGTCCCTAAAAACCCCCGAGACAATGTCCCCAAAACAACCCCACCAAAACCCACCCGAGACAATGTCCCCAAAACCCCGCCCCCAAAACCCGCCCGAGACAATGTCACCAAAACCCCCCCGAGACAATGTCCCCCAAAATCGCCCCGAGACAATGTCCCCAAACCCCTCCCCCCAAACCCCCCCGAGACAATTTTACCAAAACCCCCCAGAGACAATGTCCCCAAAACACCCCCCAAAACCCCCCCCGAGACAATGTCCCCAAACCCCCCCGAGACAATGTCCCCAAAACCCTCCCCTCAAAACCCCCCGAGACAATGTCCCCAAACCCCCCCCGAGACAATGTCCCCAAAACCCACCCCCCAAAACCCCCCCCGAGACAATGTCCCCAAAACCCACCCGAGACAATGTCCCCAAAACCCCCACCACCAAAACCCCCCCAGACAATGTCCCCAAAACACCCACCCAAAACCCCCCCCGAGACAATGTCCCCAAAACCCCCCCGAGACAATGTCCCCAAAACACCCCCGAGACAATGTCCCCAAAAAACCCCCCCAAAACCCCCCCGAGACAATGTCCCCAAAATCCCCAGAGACAATGTCCCCAAAACACACCCCCAAAACACCCCCGAGACAAAGTCCCCGAAACTGCCCCGAGACAATGTCCCCAAAACCCCACCCCCAAACCCCGCCGAGTCAATGTTCCCAAACCCCCCCGAGTCAATTTCCCAAAACCCCCCCCAAAACCGTCCCGAGACAATGTCGCCAAAACCCCCCCCTGACAATGTCCCCAAAACACCCCCCCAAAACCCCCCCGAGACAATGTCACCAAAAGCCCCCCAAGACAATGTCCCCAAAACCCCCCCCGAGACAATGTCCCCAAAACCACCCCCCAAAAACCCCCCCGAGACAATGTCCCCAGAAACCCCCCGAGACAATGTCCCCAAAACCCCCGCCCGAACCCCCCCCCGAGACAATGTCCCCAAAACCCCCCCCGAGACAATGTCCCCAAAACCCCCCCGAGACAATGTCCCCAAAACGCCCCCCCCAAAACCCCCCCGAGACAATGTCCCCAAAACCACCCCGAGATAATGTCCCCAAAACCCCCCCGAGACAATGTCCCCAAACACCCCCCCCAAAACCCCCCCCGAGACAATGTCCTCAAAACCCCCCCGAGACAATGTCCCCAAACCCCCCCCCCAAAACACCCCGGAGACAATGTCCCCAAAACCCCCCCGAGACAATGTCCCCAAAACACCCCCAAAACACCCCCAGAGACAATGTCCCCAAAACACCCCCGAGAAAATGTCCTCAAAAACCCCCGAGACAATGTCCCCAAAACCCCCCCCACAAAAATCCCCCGAGACAATGTCCCCACAACACCCCCGAGACAATGTCCCCAAAATCCCCCCGAGACAATGTCCCCAAAATCCCCCCCCCAAAACCCACCCGAGACAATGTCCCCAAAAACCCCCGAGACAATGTCCCCAAAACCCCCCCGAGACAATGTCCCCAAAACCCCCCCACCAAAACCCACCCAAGACAATATCCCCAAAACCCCCCCCGGCAAAACCCGCCCGAGACAATGTCCCAAAAACCCGCCGAGACAATGTCCCCAAAATCGCCCCGAGGCAATGTCCCCAAAACCAACCCCAAACCCCCCCGAGACAATATTCCCAATACACCCCCGAGACAATGTCCCCAAAACCAACCCCCGAAACACCCCCGAGAAAATGTCCCCAAAAACCCCCGAGACAATGTCCCCAAAAACCCCCCGAAAACCCCCCCGAGACAATGTCCCCAAAATCCCCCCTAGACAATGTACCCAAAACCCCCCCGAGACAATGTCCCCAAAACCGGCCCCAAAACACCCCTGAGACAATGTCCCCAAAACACCCCCGAGACAATGTCCCCAAAAACCCAACCAAAACCCCCCCGAGACAATGTCCTCAAAACCCCCACGAGACAATGTCCCCAAAACCCCCCCGAGACAATGTCCGCAAAAGCCCCCCCAAAACCCCC
>JANJGN010004125.1:0-36459 GCA_026770705.1 Isurus oxyrinchus
TCCCCTCCCACCCCACCCCGACACACCTTCCTCTCCCACCCCACCCGACACACCTTCCCCTCCCACCCCACCCCGACACACCTTCCTCTCAAACCCCACCCCGACACACCTTCCTCTCCCACCCCACCCCACCCCGACACACCTTCCTCTCCCACCCCACCACACCCCGACACACCTTCCCCTCCCACCCCACCCCGACACACCTTCCTCTCCCACCCCACCACACCCCGACACACCATCCCCTCCCACCACACCCCGACACACCTTCCTCTCCCAACCCACCCCGACACACCTTCCTCTCCCACCCCACCCCACCCCGACACACCTTCCCCTCCCACCCCACGCCGACACACCTTCCACTCCCACCCCACCCCGACACACCTTCCTCTCCCACCCCACCCCATCACGACACACCTACCTCTCCCACCCCACCCCACCGCGACACACCTTCCCCTCCCACCCCACCCCACCCCGAAACACCTTCCTCTCCCACCCCACCCGACACACCTTCCTCTCCCACCCCACCCGACACACCTTCCTCTCCCACCCCACCCCAACCCGACACACCTTCCTCTCCCACCGAACCCCACCCCGACACACCTTCCACTCCCACCCCACCCCACCCCGACACACCTTCCTCTCCCACCGAACCCCACGCCGACACACCATCCCCTCCAATCCCACCCCACCCCGACACAACTTCCTCTCCCACCCCACCCCGACACACCTTCCCCTCCCACCCCACCCCATCCCGACACACCTTCCTCTCCCACCCCACCCAACCCCGACACACCTTCCACTCCCACCCCACCCCACCCCGACACAACTTCCCCTCCCACCCCACCCCGACACACCTTCCTCTCCCACCCCACCCCGACACACCTTCCTCTCCCACCCCCACCCCGACACACCTTCCTCTCCCAACCAACCCCGACACCCCTTCCTCTCCCACCCCACCCCGACACACCTTCCCCTCCCACCCCACACCGACAGACCTTCCCCTCCCACCCCACCCCGACACACCTTCCCCTCCTACCGCACCCCGACACACCTTCCCCTCCCACCCCACCCCGAGACACCTTCCCCTCCCACCCCACCCCGACACACCTTCCCCTCCCACCCCACCCCGACACACCTTCCCCTCCCACCCCCACCCCGACACACCTTCCACTCCCACCCCACCCCGACAGACCTTCCTCTCCCACCCCACCCCGACACACCATCCCCTCCCACCCCACCCTGACACACCTTCCCCTCCCACCCCACCCCACCCCGTCACACCTTCCCCTCCCACCCCACTCCACCCCGACACACCTTCCTCTCCCACCCCACCCCGACACACCTTCCTCTCCCACCCCACCCCACCCCGACACACCTTCCCCTCCCACCCCACCCCGACACACTTTCCTCTCCCACCCCACCGCACACCGACACACCTTCCTCTCCCACCGAACCCCACGCCGACACACATTCCCCTGCCACCACACCCCACCCCGACACACCATCCCCTCCAACACCACCCCACCCCGACACACTTTCCCCTCCCATACCACCCCCGACACACCTTCCTCTCGCACCCCACCCCACCCCGACACACCTTCCCCTCCCACCCGACCACGACACACCTTCCCCTCCCACCCCACCCCACCCCGACACACCTTCCTCTCCCACCCCACCCGACACACCTTCCTCTCGCACCCCACCCCGACACACCTTCCTCTCACACCCCACCCCGACACACCTTCCCCTCCCATCCCACCCCGACACACCTTCCCCTCCCACCCCAGACCAACACACCTTCCCCTCCCACCCTACCCCGACACACCTTCCTCTCCCAACCCCCCCCGACACACCTTCCTCTCCCACCCCACCCAACCCCGACACACCTTCCCCTCCCATCCCACCCCGACACACCTTCCCCTCCCACGCCACCCCGACACACCTTCCTCTCCCACCCCACCCCGACACCCCATCCTCTCCCACCCCACCCCGAAACACCTTCCACTCCACACCACACCGACACACCTTCCCATCCCATCCCACCCCGCCACACCTTCCCCTCCCAACCCACCCCGACAGACCTTCCACTCCCACCCCACCCCACCCCGACACGCCTTCCTCTCCCACCCCACCCCGACACGCCTTCCCCTCCCACCCCACCCCGACACACCTTCCTCTCCCACCCCACCCCGACACACCTTCCCCTCCCACCCCACCCGGACACACCTTCCCCTCCCACCCCACCCCGACACACCTTCCCCTCCCACCCCACCCCGACACACCTTCCACTCCCACCCCACCACCCCGACACAGCTTCCTCTCCCACCGAACCCCACGCTGACACACCTTCCCTTCCCACCCCACCCCACCCCGACACAACTTCCTCTCCCACCCCACCCCGACACAACTTCACTTCCCACCCCACCCTGACACACCTTCCCCTCCCACCCCACCCCGACACACCTTCCCCTCCCACCCCACCCCGACACACCTTCCCCTCCCACCCCACCCCGACACACCTTCCTCTCCCACCCCACCCCACCCCGACACACCTTCCACTCCGAACCCACCCCACCCCGACACACCTTCCTCTCCCCACCCCACCCCGACACACCTTCCCCTCCCACCCCACCCCGACACACCTTCCCCTCCCACCCCACCCAGACACACCTTCCCCCTCCCACCCCACCCAGACACCACCTTCCCCTCCCACCCCGACACACCTTCCTGTCCCACCCCACCCCGACACACCTTCCTCTCCCACCCCACCCCGACACACCTTCCTCTCCCACCCCACCCCATCCCGACACACCTTCCTCTCCCACCCCACCCCACCCCGACACACCTTCCTCTCCCACCCCACCCCATCCCGACACACCTTCCTCTCCCACCCCCACCCCGACACACCTACCTCTCCCACCCCACCCCACCCCGACACACCTTCCACTCCCACCCCACCCCCAACCCGACACACCTTCCCCTCCACCCCACCCCGACACACCTTCCTCTCCCACCCCACCCGACACAACCTCCCTCCCACCCCACCCCGACACACCTTCCTCTCCCACCCACCCCGACACACCTTCCTCTCCCACCCCACCCCACCCCGACACACCCTTCCTCTCCCACCCCACCCCACCCCGACACACCTTCCTCTGCCACCCCACCCCGACACACCTTCCCCTCCCACCCCACCCCGACACACCTTCCCCTCCCACCCACCCCGACACACCTTCCCCTCCCACCCCACCCCGACACACCTTCCACTCCCACCCCACCCCACCCCGACACACCTTCCTCTCCCACCGAACCCCACGCCGACACACCTTCCCCTCCAAACCCACCCCACCCCGACACAACTTCCTCTCACACCCCACCCTGACACACCTTCCCCTCCCACCCCCACACCAACCCGACACACCTTCCCCTCCCACCCCACCCCGGCACACCTTCCCCTCCCACCCCACCCAATGCCGACACACCTTCCACTCCCACCCCAACCCCACCCCGACACACCTTCCCCTCCCACCCCACCCCGACACACCTACCTCTCCCACCCCACCCCGACACACCTTCCTCTCCCACCCCACCCGACACACCTTCCTCTCCCAACCAACCCCGACACCCCTTCCTCTCCCACCCCACCCCGACACACCTTCCCCTCCCACCCCACACCGACAGACCTTCCCCTCCCACCCCACCCCGACACACATTCCTCTCCCTCCTCACACCGACACACCTTCCTCTCCCACCCCACCCCGACACACCTTCCTCTCCCACCCCACCCCACACCGACACACCTTCCTCTCCCACCCCACCCCGACACACCTTCCTCTCCCACCGAACCCCACGCCGACACACCTTCCCCTCCAATCCCACCCCACCCCGACACAACTTCCTCTCACACCTCACCCTGACACACCTTCCCCTCCCACCCCACACCAACCCGACACACCTTCCCCTCCCACCCCACCCCGGCACACTTCCCCTCCCACCCCACCCAATGCCGACACACCTTCCTCTCCCACCCCACCCAACCCCGACACACCTTCCACTCCCACCCCACCCCACCCCGACACACCTTCCCTCCCACCCCACCCCCGACACACCTTCCTCTCCCACCCCACCCCGACACACCTTCCTCTCCCACCCCACCCCGACACACCTTCCTCTCCCAACCAACCCCGACACCCCTTCCTCTCCCACCCACACCGACACACCTTCCCCTCCCACCCCACACCGACAGACCTTCCCCTCCCACCCCACCCCGACACACATTCCTCTCCCTCCTCACACCGACCACACCTTCCTCTCCCACCCCACCCCGACACACCTTCCTCCTCCCACCACACCCCACACCGACACACCTTCCTCTCCCACCCCACACCGACACACCATCCTCTCCCACCCCACCCCGACACACCTTCCTCTCCCAACCCACCCCGACACACCTTCCTCTCCCACCCCACCCCACCCCGACACACCTTCCCCTCCCACCCCACCCCACCCCGACACACCTTCCCCTCCCACCCCACGCCGACCACACCTTCCACTCCCACCCCACCCCGACACACCTTCCACTCCCACCCCCACCCCGACACACCTTCCTCTCCCACCCCACCCCCATCACGACACACCTTCCTCTCCCACCCCACCCCACCCCGACACACCTTCCCCTCCCACCCCACCCCGACACACCTTCCCCTCCCACCCCACCCCACCCGGACACACCTTCCTCTCCCACCCCACCCGACACACCTTCCTCTCCCACCCCACCCCGACACACCATCCTCACCCACCCCACCCCACCCCGACACACATTCCCCTCCCACCCCACCCCGAAACACCTTCCTCTCCCACCCCACCCCGACACACCTTCCTCTGCCACCCCACCCCGACACACCTTCCCCTCCCACCCCACCCCGAAACACCTTCCTCTCCCACCCCACCCCGACACACCTTCCCTTCCCACCCCACCCGGACACACCTTCCTCTCCCACCCCACCCCGACACTCCTTCCCCTCCCACCCCACCCGACACACCTTCCACTCCCACCCCACCCCACCCCGACACACCTTCCACTCCCACCCCACCCCGACACACCTTCCCCTCCCACCCCACCCCGACACACCTTCCTCTCCCACCCCACCCCCGACACACCTTCCCCTCCCACCCCACCCGGACACACCTTCCCCTCCCACCCCACCCCGACACACCTTCCCCTCCCACCCCACCCCGACACACCTTCCATTCCCACCCCACCCCACCCCGACACACCTTCCTCTCCCACCGAACCCCACGCTGACACACCTTCCCTTCCCACCCCACCCCACCCCGACACAACTTCCTCTCCCACGCCACCCCGACACAACTTCACTTCCCAACCCACCCTGACACACCTTCCCTCCCACCCCACACCGACACACCTTCCCCTCCCACCCCACCCCGACACACCTTCCTCTCCCACCCCAACCCGACACACCTTCCTCTCCCACCCCACCACAAACCGACACACCTTCCCCTCCCACCCCACCCCGACACACCTTCCCCTCCCACCCCACCCAGACACACCTTCCCCTCCCACCCCACCCAGACACACCTTCCCCTCCCACCCCGACACACCTTCCTCTCCCACCCCACCCCGACACACCTTCCTCTCCCACCCCACCCCGACACACATTCCTCTCCCACCCCACCCCATCCCGACACACCTTCCTCTCCCACCCCACCCCATCCCGACACACCTACCTCTCCCACCCCACCCCACCCCGACACACCTTCCACTCCCACCCCACCCCAACCCGACACACCTTCCCCTCCCACCCCACCCCGACACACCTTCCTCTCCCACCCCACCCGACACACCTTCCCCTCCCACCCCACCCCGACACACCTTCCTCTCAAACCCACCCCGACACACCTTCCTCTCCCACCCCACCCCACCCCGACACACCTTCCTCTCCCACCCCACCACACCCCGACACACCTTCCCCCTCCCACCCCACCCCGACACACCTTCCTCTCCCACCCCACCACACCCCGACACACCATCCCCTCCCACCACACCCCGACACACCTTCCTCTCCCAACCCACCCCGACACACCTTCCTCTCCCACCCCACCCCACCCCCGACACACCTTCCCCTCCCACCCCACGCCGACACACCTTCCACTCCCACCCCACCCCGACACACCTTCCTCTCCCACCCCACCCCATCACGACACACCTACCTCTCCCACCCCACCCCACCGCGACACACCTTCCCCTCCCACCCCACCCCACCCCGACACACCTTCCTCTCCCACCCCACCCGACACACCTTCCTCTCCCACCCCACCCGACACACCTTCCTCTCCCACCCCACCCCAACCCGACACACCTTCCTCTCCCACCGAACCCCACCCCGACACACCTTCCACTCCCACCCCACCCCACCCCGACACACCTTCCTCTCCCACCGAACCCCACGCCGACACACCATCCCCTCCAATCCCACCCCACCCCCGACACAACTTCCTCTCCCACCCCCACCCCGACACACCTTCCCCTCCCCACCCCACCCCATCCCGACACACCTTCCTCTCCCACCCCACCCAACCCCGACACACCTTCCACTCCCACCCCACCCCACCCCGACACAACTTCCCCTCCCACCCCACCCCGACACACCTTCCTCTCCCACCCCACCCCGACACACCTTCCTCTCCCACCCCACCCCGACACACCTTCCTCTCCCAACCAACCCCGACACCCCTTTCTCTCCCACCCCACCCCGACACACCTTCCCCTCCCACCCCACACCGAGACACCTTCCCCTCCCACCCCACCCCGACACACCTTCCCCTCCCACCCCACCCCGACACACCTTCCCCTCCCACCCCACCCCGACACACCTTCCACTCCCACCCCACCCCGACAGACCTTCCTCTCCCACCCCACCCCGACACACCATCCCCTCCCACCCCACCCTGACACACCTTCCCCTCCCACCCCACCCCACCCCGTCACACCTTCCCCTCCCACCCCACTCCACCCCGACACACCTTCCTCTCCCACCCCACCCCGACACACCTTCCTCTCCCACCCCACCCAACCCCGACACACCTTCCCCTCCCACCCCACCCCGACACACTTTCCTCTCCCACCCCACCGCACACCGACACACCTTCCTCTCCCACCGAACCCCACGCCGACACACATTCCCCTGCCACCACACCCCACCCCGACACACCATCCCCTCCAACACCACCCCACCCCGACACACTTTCCCCTCCCATACCACCCCGACACACCTTCCTCTCGCACCCCACCCCACCCCGACACACCTTCCCCTCCCACCCGACCACGACACACCTTCCCCTCCCACCCCACCCCACCCCGACACACCTTCCTCTCCCACCCCACCCGACACACCTTCCTCTCGCACCCCACCCCGACACACCTTCCTCTCACACCCCACCCCGACACACCTTCCCCTCCCATCCCACCCCGACACACCTTCCCCTCCCACCCCAGACCAACACACCTTCCCCTCCCACCCTACCCCGACACACCTTCCTCTCCCAACCCCCCCGACACACCTTCCTCTCCCACCCCACCCAACCCCGACACACCTTCCCCTCCCATCCCACCCCGACACACCTTCCCCTCCCACGCCACCCCGACACACCTTCCTCTCCCACCCCACCCCGACACCCCATCCTCTCCCACCCCACCCCGAAACACCTTCCACTCCACACCACACCGACACACCTTCCCATCCCATCCCACCCCGCCACACCTTCCCCTCCCAACCCACCCCGACAGACCTTCCCCTCCCACCCCACCCCGACACACCTTCCCCTCCCACCCCACCCCGACACACCTTCCCCTCCCACCCCACCCCACCCCGACACACATTCCTCTCCCTCCTCACACCGACACACCTTCCTCTCCCACCCCACCCCGACACACCTTCCTCTCCCACCCCACACCGACACACCTTCCTCTCCCACCCCACCCCGACACACCTTCCCCTCCCACCCCACCCGGACACACCTTCCCCTCCCACCCCACCCCGACACAACTTCACTTCCCACCCCACCCTGACAGACCTTCCCCTCCCACCACACCCCGACACACCTTCCCCTCCCACCCCACCCAGACACACCTTCCCCTCCCACCCCACCCCGACACACCTTCCTCTCCCACCCCACCCCGACACACCTTCCTCTCCCACCCCACCACAAACCGACACACCTTCCCCTCCCACCCCACCCCGACACACCTTCCCCTCCCACCCCACCCAGACACACCTTCCCCTCCCACCCCGACACACCTTCCTCTCCCACCCCACCCCGACACACCTTCCTCTCCCACCCCACCCAGACACACCTTCCTCTCCCACCCCACCCCATCCCGACACACCTTCCTCTCCCACCCCACCCCACCCCGACACACGTTCCTCTCCCACCCCACCCCATCCCGACACACCTTCCTCTCTCACCCCACCCCACCCCGACACACCTACCTCTCCCACCCCACCCCACCCCGACACACCTTCCACTCCCACCCCACCCCAACCCGACACACCTTCCCCTCCCACCCCACCCCGACACACCTTCCTCTCCCACCCCACCCGACATACCTTCCCCTCCCACCCCACCCCGACACACCTTCCTCTCCCACCCCACCCCGACACACCTTCCTCTCCCACCCCACCCCACCCCGACACACCTTCCTCTGCCACCCCACCACACCCCGACACACCTTCCCCTCCCACCCCACCCCGACACACCTTCCTCTCCCACCCCACCCCGACACACCTTCCCTTCCCACCCCACCCCATCCCAAACACCTTCCCCTCCCACCCCACCCCGACACACCTTCCTCTCCCACCCCACCCCACCCCGACACACCTTCCTCTCCCACCGAACCCCACGCCGACACACCTTCCCCTCCCATCCCACCCCGACACACCTTCCCCTCCCACCCCACCCCGACACACATTTCTGTCCCACCCCAACCCACCCCGACACACCTTCCTCTCCCACCGAACCCCACGCCGACACACCTTCCCCTCCCACCACACCCCACCGCGACACACCTTCCTCTCCCACCCCATCACACCCCGACACACCTTCCCCTCCCATCCCACCACGACACACCTTCCCCTCCCACCCCACCCCGACAGACCTTCCCCTCCCACCCCACCCCGACACACCTGCCCCTCCCACCCCACCCCGACACACCTTCCTCTCCGACCCAACCCCGACACGCCTTCCTCTCCCACCCCACCCCACCCCGACACACCTTCCCCTCCCACCCCACACCGACACACCTTCCCCTCCCACCCCACCCCGACACACCTTCCCCTCCCACCCCACCCCGACACACCTTCCCCTCTCACCCCACCCCGACACACCTTCCTCTCCCACCCCACCCCGACACACCTTCCCCTCCCACCCCACCCCGATACACCTTCCCCTCCCACCTCACCCCGACACACCTTCCTCTCCCACCCCACCCCGACACACCTTCCCCTCCCACCCCACCCCGACACACCTTCCTCTCCCACCCAACCCCAACACACCTTCCCCTCCCACCCCATCCCACCCCGACACACCTTCCTCTCCCACCCCACCCCGACACACCATCCGCTCCCACCCCACCCTGACACACCTTCCCCCCACCCCACCCCACCCCGTCACACCTTCCCCTCCCACCCCACTCCACCCCGACACACCTTCCTCTCCCACCCCACCCCGACACACCTTCCTCTCCCACCCCACCCCACCCCGACACACCTTCCCCTCCCACCCCACCCCGACACACCTTCCTCTCCCACCCCACCCCACACCGACACACCTACCTCTCCCACCGAACCCCACGCCGACACACATTCGCCTCCCACCACACCCCACCCCGACACACCATCCCCTCCCACACCACCCCACCCCGACACACTTTCCCCTCCCATCCCACCCCGACACACCTTCCTCTCGCACCCCCACCGCACCCCCGACACACCTTCCCCTCCCATCCCACCCCGACACACCTTCCCCTCCCACCCCACCCCAACACACCTTCCCCTACCACCCTACCCCGACACACCTTCTTCTCCCACCCCCCCGACACACCTTCCTCCCCCACCCACCCCAACCCAACACACCTTCCCCTCCCACCCCACCCCGACACACCTTCCTCTCCCACCCCACCCAACCCCGACACACCTTCCCCTCCCACCCCACCCCGACACACCTTCCCCTCCCACGCCACCCCGACACACCTTCCTCTCCCACCCCACCCCGACACCCCATCCTCTCCCACCCCACCCCGACACACCTTCCCCTCCACACCACACCGACACACCTTCCCATCCCACCCCACCCCGCCACACCTTCCCCTCCCAACCCACCCCGACAGACCATCCCCTCCCACCCCACCCCGACACACCTTCCCCTCCCACCCCACCCCACCCCGACACACCTTCCTCTCCCACCCCACACCGACACACCTTCCTCTCCCACCCCACCCCGACACACCTTCCTCTCGCACCCCACACTGACACACCTTCCTCTCCCACCCCACCCCGACACACCTTCCTCTCCCACCCCACACCGACACACCTTCCTCTCCCACCCCACCCCGACACACCTTCCTCTCCCACCCCACACCGACACACCATCCTCTCCCACCCCACCCCACCCCGACACACCTTCCTCTGCCACCCCCACCTCGACACACCTTCCCCTCCCACCCCCACCCCGACACACCTTCCTCTCCCACCCCACCCCGACACACCTTCCCCTCCCACCCCACCCGGACACACCTTCATCTGCCACCCCACCCCGACACACCTTCCCCTCCCACCCCACCCCGACACACCTTCCTCTCCCACCCCACCCCGACACACCTTCCCCTCCCACCCCACCCGGACACACCTTCCTCTCCCACCCCACCCCGACACTCCTTCGCCTCCCACCCCACCCCGACACACCTTCCTCTCCCACCCCACCCCGACACACCATCCCCTCCCACCCCACCCCGACACACCTTCCTCTCCAACCCCACCCCTACACACCTTCCCCTCCCACCCCACCCGGACACACCTTCCCCTCCCACCCCACCCCGACACACCTTCCCCTCCCACCCCACCCCGACACACCTTCCCCTCCCACCCCACCCCACCCCGACACACCTTCCTCTCCCACCGAACCCCACGCTGACACACCTTCCCTTCCCACCCCACCCCACCCCGACACAACTTCCTCTCCCACCCCACCCCGACACAACTTCACTTCCCACCCCACCCTGACAGACCTTCCCCTCCCACCCCACCCCGACACACCTTCCCCTCCCACCCCACCCCGACACACCTTCCCCTCCCACCCCCACCCCGACACACCTTCCCCTCCGACCCCACCCCGACACACCTTCCTCTCCCACCCCACCCCGACACACTTTCCCCTCCCACCCCACCCCGACACACCTTCCTCTCGCACCCCACCCCACCCCGACACACCTTCCCCTCCCATCCCACCCCGACACACCTTCCCCTACCACCCTACCCCGACACACCTTCTTCTCCCACCCCCCCCGACACACCTTCCTCTCCCACCCCACCCCAACCCAACACACCTTCCCCTCCCACCCCACCCCGACACACCTTCCTCTCCCACCCCACCCAACCCCGACACACCTTCCCCTCCCACCCCACCCCGACACACCTTCCCCTCCCACGCCACCCCACCCCGACACACCTTCCCCTCCCACCCCACCCCGACACACCTTCCCCTCCCACCCCACCCCGACACACCTTCCTCTCCCACCCCACCCCGACACACCTTCCTCTCCCACCCCACCCCGACACACCTTCCCCTCCCACCCCACCCCGACACACCTTCCTCTCCCACCCCACCCCGACACCCCATCCTCTCCCACCCCACCCCCGACACACCTTCCCCTCCACACCACACCGACACACCTTCCACTCCCAACCCACCCCGACAGACCATCCCCTCCCACCCCACCCCGACACACCTTCCCCTCCCACCCCACCCCACCCCGACACACCTTCCTCTCCCACCCCACACCGACACACCTTCCCCTCCCACCCCACCCGGACACACCTTCCCCTCCCACCCCACCCCGACACACCTTCCCCTCCCACCCCACCCCACCCCGACACACCTTCCTCTCCCACCGAACCCCACGCTGACACACCTTCCCTTCCCACCCCACCCCACCCCGACACACCTTCCTCTCCCACCCCACACCGACACACCTTCCCCTCCCACCCCACCCCGACACACCTTCCCCTCCCACCCCACCCCGACACACCTTCCCCTCCCACCCCACCCCACCCCGACACACCTTCCTCTCCCACCGAACCCCACGCTGACACACCTTCCCTTCCCACCCCACCCCACCCCGACACAACTTCACTTCCCACCCCACCCCGACACACTTCCCCTCCCACCCCACCCCGACACACCTTCCCCTCCCCACCCCACCCCGACACACCTTCCTCTCCCACCCCACCCCGACACACCTTCCCCTCCCACCCCACACCGACACACCTTCCCCTCCCACCCCACCCCGACACACCTTCCCCTCCCACCCCACCCCGACACACCTTCCCCTCTCACCCCACCCCGACACACCTTCCTCTCCCACCCCACCCCGACACACCTTCCCCTCCCACCCCACCCCGATACACCTTCCCCTCCCACCTCACCCCGACACACCTTCCTCTCCCACCCCACCCCACCCCGACACACCTTCCCCTCCCACCCCACCCCGACACACCTTCCTCTCCCACCCAACCCCAACACACCTTCCCCTCCCACCCCATCCCACCCCGACACACCTTCCTCTCCCACCCCACCCCGACACACCATCCCCTCCCACCCCACCCTGACACACCTTCCCCTCCCACCCCACCCCACCCCGTCACACCTTCCCCTCCCACCCCACTCCACCCCGACACACCTTCCTCTCCCACCCCACCCCGACACACCTTCCTCTCCCACCCCACCCCACCCCGACACACCTTCCCCTCCCACCCCACCCCGACACACCTTCCTCTCCCACCCCACCCCACACCGACACACCTACCTCTCCCACCGAACCCCACGCCGACACACATTCCCCTCCCACCACACCCCACCCCGACACACCTTCCCCTCCCATCCCACCCCGACACACCTTCCCCTCCCACCCCACCCCAACACACCTTCCCCTACCACCCTACCCCGACACACCTTCTTCTCCCACCCCCCCCGACACACCTTCCTCTCCCACCCCACCCCAACCCAACACACCTTCCCCTCCCACCCCACCCCGACACACCTTCCTCTCCAACCCAACCCCGACACACCTTCCCCTCCCACCCCACCCCGACACACCTTCCCCTCCCACCCCACCCCGACACACCTTCCTCTCCCACCCCACCCCGACACACCTTCCTCTCCCACCCCACCCCAACCCAACACACCTTCCCCTCCCACCCCACCCCGACACCCCATCCTCTCCCACCCCACACCGACACACCTTCCCATCCCACCCCACCCCGCCACACCTTCCACTCCCAACCCACCCCGACAGACCATCCCCTCCCACCCCACCCCGACACACCTTCCTCTCCCACCCCACACCGACACACCTTCCTCTCCCACCCCACCCCGACACACCTTCCTCTCCCACCACACACCGACACACCTTCCTCTCCCACCCCACCCCGACACACCTTCCTCTCCCACCCCACCCCGACACACCATCCTCTCCCACTCCACCCCGACACACCATCCTCTCCCACCCCACCCCACCCCGACACACCTTCCTCTGCCACCCCACCTCGACACACCTTCCCCTCCCAACCCACCCCGACACACCTTCATCTCCCACTCCACCCCGACACACCTTCCCCTCCCACCCCACCCCGACACACCTTCCACTCCCACCCCACCCCGACACACCTTCCTCTCCCACCGAACCCCACGCCGACACACCTTCCCCTCCAATCCCACCCCACCCCGACACAACTTCCTCTCCCACCCCACCCTGACACACCTTCCCCTCCCACCCCACCCCACCCCGACACACCGTCCCCTCCCACCCCACCCCGACACACCTTCCCCTCCCACCCCACCCCATCCCGACACACCTTCCTCTCCCACCCCACCCAACCCCGACACACCTTCCACTCCCACCCCACCCCACCCCGACACACCTTCCCCTCCCACCCCACCCCGACACACCTTCCTCTCCCACCCCACCCCGACACACCTTCCCCTCCCACCCCACCCCGAAACATCTTCCCCTCTCACCCCACCGCGACACACCTTCCTCTCCCACCCCACCCCATCCCAACACACCTTCCCCTCCCACCCCACCCCGACACACCTTCCTCTCCAAACCCACCCCGACACAACTTCCCATCCCACCCCACCCCGACACACCTTCCTCTCCCACCCCACCCCACACCGACACACCTACCTCTCCCACCGAACCCCACGCCGACACACATTCCCCTCCCACCACACCCCACCCCGACACACCATCCCCTCCCACACCACCCCACCCCGACACACCTTCCTCTCGCACCCCACCCCACCCCGACACACCTTCCCCTCCCATCCCACCCCGACACACCTTCCCCTCCCACCCCACCCCAACACACCTTCCCCTACCACCCTACCCCGACACACCTTCTTCTCCCACCCCCCCCGACACACCTTCCTCTCCCACCCCACCCCAACCCAACACACCTTCCCCTCCCACCCCACCCCGACACACCTTCCTCTCCCACCCCACCCAACCCCGACACACCTTCCCCTCCCACCCCACCCCGACACACCTTCCCCTCCCACGCCACCCCGACACACCTTCCTCTCCCACCCCACCCCGACACCCCATCCTCTCCCACCCCACCCCGACACACCTTCCCCTCCCACGCCACCCCGACACACCTTCCTCTCCCACCCCACCCCGACACCCCATCCTCTCCCACCCCACCCCGACACACCTTCCCCTCCCACCCCACCCCGACACACCTTCCTCTCCCACCCCACACCGACACACCTTCCCATCCCACCCCACCCCGCCACACCTTCCACTCCCAACCCACCCCGACAGACCATCCCCTCCCACCCCACCCCGACACACCTTCCCCTCCCACCCCACCCCACCCCGACACACCTTCCTCTCCCACCCCACCCCGACACACCTTCCTCTCCCACCCCACACCGACACACCTTCCCCTCCCACCCCACCCCGACACACCTTCCTCTCGCACCCCACACCGACACACCTTCCTCTCCCACCCCACACCGACACACCTTCCTCTCCCACCCCACCCCGACACACCTTCCTCTCCCACCCCACACCGACACACCATCCTCTCCCACCCCACCCCACCCCGACACACCTTCCTCTGCCACCCCACCTCGACACACCTTCCCCTCCCACCCCACCCCGACACACCTTCCTCTCCTACCCCACCCCGACACACCTTCCACTCCCACCCCACCCCACCCCGACACACCTTCCTCTCCCACCGAACCCCACGCCGACACACCTTCCCCTCCAATCCCACCCCACCCCGACACACCTTCCTCTCCTACCCCACCCCGACACACCTTCCACTCCCACCCCACCCCACCCCGACACACCTTCCTCTCCCACCGAACCCCACCCCGACACACCTTCCTCTCCCACCCCACCCCACCCCGACACACCGTACCCTCCCACCCCACCCCGACACACCTTCCCCTCCCACCCCACCCCATCCCGACACACCTTCCTCTCCCACCCCACCCAACCCCGACACACCTTCCACTCCCACCCCACCCCACCCCGACACACCTTCCCCTCCCACCCCACCCCGACACACCTTCCTCTCCCACCCCACCCCGACACACCTTCCCCTCCCACCCCACCCCGACACATCTTCCCCTCTCACCCCACCGCGACACACCTTCCTCTCCCACCCCACCCCATCCCAACACACCTTCCCCTCCCACCCCACCCCGACACACCTTCCTCTCCAAACCCACCCCGACACACCTTCCCATCCCACCCCACCCCGACGCACCTTCCCCTCCCACCCCACCCCACCCCGACACGCCTTCCACTCCCACCCCACCCCGACACACCTTCCCCTCCCACCACACCCCAACCCGACACACCTTCCACTCCGACCACACCCCGACACACCTTCCCCTCCCACCCCACCCCGACACACCTTCCCCTCCCACCCCACCCCATCCCGACACACCTTCCTCTCCCACCCCACCCAACCCCGACACACCTTCCCCTCCCACCCCACCCAACCCCGACACACCTTCCTCTCCCACCCCACCCCGACACACCTTCCTCTCCCACCCCAGCCCACCCCGACACACCTTCCTCTCCCACCCCACCCCGACACACCTTCCCCTCCCACCCCACGCCGACACACCTTCCCCTCCCACCCCACCCAGACATACCTTCCCCTCCCACCCCACCCCGACACACCTTCCTCTCCCACCCAACCCCGACACACCTTCCTCTCCCACCCCACCCCACCCCGACACACCTTCCCCTCCTACCCCACCCCGACACACCTTCCTCTCCCACCCCACCCCGACACACCTTCCCCTCCTACCCCACCCCGACACACCTTCCTCTCCCACCCCACCCCGAGACACCTTCCTCTCCCACCCCACCCCGACACACCTTCCTCTCCCACCCCACCCCGACACACCTTCCTCTCCCACCCCACCCCGACACACCTTCCCCTACCACCCCACCCCGACACACCTTCCCCTCCCACCCCACCCCGACACACCTTCCCCTCCCACCCCAGCCCGACACACCTTCCACTTCCACCCAACCCCGTCACACCATCCCCTCCCACCCCACCCCGACACACCTTCCCCTCCCACCCACCCCACCCCGACACACCTTCCTCTCCCACCCCACCCCGACACACCTTCCCCTCCCACCCCACCCCGACACACCTTCCCCTCCCACCCCACCCCGACACACCTTCCCCTCCCACCCCACCCCGACACACCTTCCACTCCCAGCCCACCCCGACAGACCTTCCTCTCCCACCCCACCCCGACAAACCATACCCTCCCACCCCACCCTGACACACCTTCCCCTCCCACCCCACCCCACCCCGTCACACCTTCCCCTCCCACCCCACTCCACCCCGACACACCTTCCTCTCCCACCCCACCCCGACACACCTTCCTCTCCCACCCACCCCACCCCGACACACCTTCCCCTCCCACCCCACCCCGACACACCTTCCTCTCCCACCCCACCCCACACCGACACACCTTCCTCTCCCACCGAACCCCACGCCGACACACATTCCCCTCCCACCACACCCCACCCCGACACACCATCCCCTCCCACACCACCCCACCCCGACACACTTTCCCCTCCCATCCCACCCCGACACACCTTGCTCTCGCACCCCACCCCACCCCGACACACCTTCCCCTCCCATCCCACCCCGACACACCTTCCCCTCCCACCCCACCCCGACACACCTTCTTCTCCCACCCCCCCCGACACACCTTCCTCTCCCACCCCACCCCAACCCAACACACCTTCCCCTCCCACCCCACCCCGACACACCTTCCCCTCCCACCCCACCCCGACACACCTTCCTCTCCCACCCCACCCAACCCCGACACACCTTCCCCTCCCACCCCACCCCGACACACCTTCCCCTCCCACCCCAGCCCGACACACCTTCCACTCCCACCCCCACCGACACACCTTCCTCTCCCACCCCACCCCCGACACCCCATCCTCTCCCACCCCACCCCGCCACACCTTCCCCTCCCAACCCACCCCGACAGAGCTTCCCCTCCCACCCCACCCCGACACACCTTCCCCTCCCACCCCACCCCGACACACCTTCCCCTCCCACCCCACCCCACCCCGACACACCTTCCTCTCCCACCCCACACCAACACACCTTCCTCTCCCACCCCACCCCGACACACCTTCCTCTCCCACCCCACACCGACACACCTTCCTCTCCCACCCCACCCCGACACACCTTCCTCTCCCACCCCACACCGACACACCTTCCTCTCCCACCCCACCCCGACACACCTTCCCCTCCCACCCCACCCCGACACACCTTCCTCTCCCAACCCACCCCGAAACACCTTCCTCTCCCACCCCACCCCACCCCGACACACCTTCCCCTCCCACCCCACCCCACCCCGACACAACTTCCCCTCCCACCCCACGCCGACACACCTTCCACTCCCACCCCACCCCGACACACCTTCCTCTCCCACCCCAACCCATCACGACACACCTACCTCTCCCACCCCACCCCACCCCGACACACCTTCCCCTCCCACCCCACCCCGACACACCTTCCCCTCCCACCCCACCCCACCCCGACACACCTTCCTCTCCCACCCCACCCGACACACCTTCCTCTCCCACCCCACCCCGACACACCTTCCTCTCCCACCCCACCCCGACACACCTTCCCCTCCCACCCCACCCCGACACACCTTCCCCTCCCACCCCACCCCACCCCGACACACCTTCCTCTCCCACCCCACCCGACACACCTTCCTCTCCCACCCCACCCCGACACAACATCCTCTCCCACCCCACCCCGACACACCTTCCTCTCCCACCCCACCCCGACACACATTCCCCTCCCACCCCACCCCGACACACCTTCCACTCCCACCCCACCCCACCCCGACACACCTTCCTCTCCCACCGAACCCCACGCCGACACACCTTCCCCTCCAATCCCACCCCACCACGACACAACTTCCTCTCCCACCCCACCCTGACACACCTTCCCCTCCCACCCCACCGAACCCCGACACACCTTCCCCTCCCACCCCACCACACCCCGACACACCTTCCCCTCCCACCCCACCCCATCCCGACACACCTTCCTCTCCCACCCCACCCAACCCCGACACACCTTCCACTCCCACCCCACCCCACCCCGACACACCTTCCCCTCCCACCCCACCCCGACACACCTTCCTCTCCCACCCCACCCCGACACACCTTCCTCTCCCACCCAACCCCGACACACCTTCCCCTCCCACCCCACCCCACCCCGACACACCTTCATCTCCCACCCCACCCCGACACACCTTCCTCTCCCACCCCAGCCCACCCCGACACACCTTCCTCTCCCACCCCACCCCGACACACCTTCCCCTCCCACCCCACGCCGACACACCTTCCCCTCCCACCCCACCCAGACACACCTTCCCCTCCCACCCCACCCCGACACACCTTCCTCTCCCACCCAACCCCGACACACCTTCCTCTCCCACCCCGCCCCGACACACCTTCCCCTCCTACCCCACCCCGACACACCTTCCTCTCCCACCCCACCCCGACACACCTTCCTCTCCCACCCAACCCCGACACACCTTCCCCTCCCACCCCACCCCGACACACCTTCCCCTCCCACCCCACCCCGACACACCTTCCCCTCCCACCCCAGCCCGACACACCTTCCACTCCCACCCAACCCCGTCACACCATCCCCTCCCACCCCACCCCGACACACCTTCCCCTCCCACCCACCCCACCCCGACACACCTTCCTCTCCCACCCCACCCCGACACCACCTTCCCCTCCCACCCCACCCCGACACACCTTCCCCTCCCACCCCACCCCGACACACCTTCCCCTCCCACCCCACCCCGACACACCTTCCACTCCCACCCCACCACACCCTGACACACCTTCCCCTCCCACCCCACTCCACCCCGTCACACCTTCCCCTCCCACCCCACTCCACCCCGACACACCTTCCTCTCCCACCCCACCCCGACACACCTTCCTCTCCCACTCCACCCCACCCCGACACACCTTCCCCTCCCACCCCACCCCGACACCACCCTTCCTCTCCCACCCCACCCCACACCGACACACCTACCTCTCCACCGAACCCCACGCCGACACACATTCCCCTCCCACCACACCCCACCCCGACACACCATCCCCTCCCACACCACCCCACCCCGACACACTTTCCCCTCCATCCCACCCCGACACACCTTCCTCCTCGCACCCCACCCCACACCGACACACCTTCCCCTCCCATCCCACCCCGACACACCTTCCCCTCCCACCCCACCCCAACACACCCTTCCCCTACCACCCTACCCCGACACACCTTCCTCTCCCACCGAACCCCACGCCGGACACACATTCCCCTCCCACCACACCCCACCCGACACACCATCCCCTCCCACACCACCCCACCCCGACACACTTTCCCCTCCCATCCCCCCCAACACAACTTCCTCTCCCACCCCACCCCAACCGAACACACCTTCCCCTCCCACCCCACCCCGACACACCTTCCTCTCCCACCCCACCCAACCCCGACACACCTTCCCCTCCCACCCCACCCCGACAGACCTTCCCCTCCCACCCCACCCCGACACACCTTCCCCTCCCACCCCACCCCGACACACCTTCCCCTCCCACCCCTCCCCACCCCGACACACCTTCCTCTCCCACCCCACACCGACACACCTTCCTCTCCCACCCCACCCCGACACACCTTCCTCTCCCACCCCACCCCGACACATCTTCCCCTCCCACCCCACCCCGACACACCTTCCTCTCCCAACCCACCCCGAAACACCTTCCTCTCCCACCCCACCCCACCCCGACACACCTTCCCCTCCCACCCCACCCCACCCCGACACACCTTCCCCTCCCACCCCACGCCGACACACCTTCCTCTCCCACCCCACCCCATCACGACACACCTACCTCTCCGACCCCACCCCACCCCGACACCACCTTCCCCTCCCACCCACCCCAACCCGACACACCTTCCTCTCCCATCCCACCCCGACACACCTTCCTCTCCCACCGAACCCCACGCCGACACACCTTCCCCTCCAATCCCACCCCACCCCGACACAACTTCCTCTCCCACCCCACCCCGACACAACTTCACTTCCCACCCCAACCTGACACACCTTCCCCTCCCACCCCACCCCGACACACCTTCCCCTCCCACCCCACCCCACCCCGACACACCTTCCCCTCCCACCCCACCCCGACACACCTTCCTCTCCCACCCCACCCCGACACACCTTCCTCTCCCACCCCCACCACAAACCGACACACCTTCCCCTCCCACCCCACCCCGACACACCTTCCCCTCCCACCCCACCCAGACACACCTTCCCCTCCCACCCCGACACACCTTCCTCTCCCACCCCACCCCGACACACCTTCCTCTCCCACCCCACCCCGACACACGTTCCTCTCCCACCGCACCCCACCCCAACACACCTTCCCCTCCCACCCCCACCCCAACACACCTTCCCCTCCCACCCCACCCCAACACACCTTCCCCTCCCACCACAACCCAACACACCTTCCCCTCCCACCCCACCCCCGACACACCTTGCTCTCCCACCCCACCCAACCCCGACACACCTTCCCCTCCACACCACACTGACACACCTTCCCATCCCACCCCACCCCGCCACACCTTCCCTCCCAACCCACCCCGACAGACATTCCCCTCCCACCCCACCCCGACACACCTTCCCCTCCCACCCCACCCCGACACACCTTCCCCTCCCACCCCACCCCACCCCGACACACCTTCCTCTCCCACCCCACACCGACACACCTTCCTCTCCCACCCCACCCCACCCCGACACACCTTCCTCTCCCACCCCACACCTACACACCTTCCTCTCCCACCCCAACACGACACACCTTCCTCTCCCTACCCACACCGACACACCTTCCTCTCCCACCCCACCCCGACACACCTTCCCCTCCCACCCCACCCCGACACACCTGCCTCTCCCAACCCAGCCCGACACACCTTCCTCTCCCACCCCACCCCACCCCGACACACCTTCCCCTCCCACCCCACCCCACCCCGACACACCTTCCCCTCCCACCCCACGCCGACACACCTTCCATTCCCACCCCACCCCGACACACCTTCCTCTCCCACCCCACCCCATCACGACACACCTACCTCTCCCACCCCACCCCACCCCGACACACCTTCCCCTCCCACCCCACCCCGACACACCTTCCCCTCCCACCCCACCCCACCCCGACACACCTTCCTCTCCCACCCCACCCGACACACCTTCCTCTCCCACCCCACCCGACACACCTTCCTCTCCCACCCCACCCCGACACACCTTCCTCTCCCACCCCACCCGACACACCTTCCTCTCCCACCCCACCCGACACACCTTCCTCTCCCACCGAACCCCACGCCGACACACCTTCCCCTCCAATCCCACCCCACCCCGACACAACTTCCTCTCCCACCCCACCCTGACACAACTTCCCCTCCCAACCCACCCCACCCCGACACAACTTCCTCTCCCACCCCACCCCGACACAACTTCACTTCCCACCCCAACCTGACACACCTTCCCCTCCCACCCCACCCCGACACACCTTCCCCTCCCACCCCACCCCGACACACCTTCCTCTCCCACCCCACCCCGACACAGCTTCCTCTCCCACCCCACCCACAAACCGACACACCTTCCCCTCCCACCACACCCCCGACACACCTTCCCCTCCCACCCCACCCAGACACACCTTCGCCTCCCCTCCCACCCCGACACACCTTCCTCTCCCACCCCACCCCGACACACCTTCCTCTCCCACCCCACCCCGACACACGTTCCTCCCCCACCCCACCCCATCCCGACACACCTTCCTCTCCCACCCCACCCCAACCCGACACACACCTTCCCCTCCCACCCCACCCCGACACACCTTCCTCTCCCACCCCACCCGACATACCTTCCTCTCCCACCCCGACACACCATCCTCTCACACCCCACCCCAACCCGACACACACCTTCCTCTCCCACCCCACCACACCCCGACACACCTTCCCCTCCCACCCCACACCGACACACCTTCCTCTCCCACCCCCACCCCGACACACCTTCCCCTCCCACCCCACCCCATCCCGACACACCTTCCCCTCCCACCCCACCCCTACACACCTTCCTCTCCCACCCCACCCCACCCCGACACACCTTCCTCTCCCACCGAACCCCACGCCGACACACCTTCCCCTCCCATCCCACCCCGACACACCTTCCCCTCCCACCCCACCCCGACACACCTTCCTCTCCCACCCCACCCCACCCCGACACACCTTCCTCTCCCACCGAACCCCACGCCGACACACCTTCCCCTCCCACCACACCCCACCCCGACACACCTTCCTCTCCCACCCCATCACACCCCGACACACCTTCCCTCCCACCCCACCCCGACACACCTTCCCCTACCACCCCACCCCGACACACCTTAGCCTCCACCCCACCCCGCCACACCTTCCCCTCCCACCCCACCCCGCCACACCTTCCCCTCCCACCCCACCCCGACACACCTTCCCCTCCCACCCCACCCCGACACACCTTCCCCTCCCACCCCACCCCGACACACATTCCCCTCCCACCCCACCCCGACACACCTTCCCCTCCCACCCCACCCCGACACACCTTCCCCTCCCACCCCACCCCGATACACCTTCCCCTCCCACCCCACCCCGACACACCTTCCTCTCCCACCCCATCCCGACACACCTTCCTCTCCCACCCCACCCCACACCGACACACCTTCCTCTCCACCCAACCCCAAACACACCTTCCCCTCCCACCCCATCCCACCCCGACACACCTTCCTCTCCCACCCCACCCCGACACACCTTCCTCTCCCACCCCACCCCACCCCGACACAACTTCACTTCCCACCCCACCCCGACACACCTTCCCCTGCCACCCCACCCCGACACACCTTCACCTCCCACCCCACCCCACCCCGACACAACTTCCTCTCCCAAACCACGCGACACACCTTCCCCTCCCACCCCACCCAGACACACCTTCCCCTCCCAACCCACCCAGACACAACTTCCCCTCCAACCCCACCCCGACACACCTTCCCCTCCCACCCCACCCAGACACACCTTCCCCTCCCACCCCACCCAGACACACCTTCCACTCCCACCCCACCCCGACACACCTTCCTCTCCCACCCCACCCCACCCCGACACACCTTCCTCTCCCACCCCACCCCGACACACCTTCCCCTCCCACCCCACCCCGATACACCTTCCACTCCCACCCAACCCCGACACACCTTCCTCTCCCACCCCACCCCGACACACCTTCCTCTCCCACCCCACCCCTCCCCGACACACCTTCCTCTCCCACCCCACCCCGACACACCTTCCCCTCCCACCCCACCCCGATACACCTTCCACTCCCACCCAACCCCGACACACCTTCCTCTCCCACCCCACCCCGACACACCTTCCTCTCCCACCCCACCCCGACACAACTTCCTCTCCCACCCCACCCCGACACACCTTCCCCTCCCACCCCACCCCGACACACCTTCCCCTCCCACCCCACCCCACCCCGACACAACTTCCCCTCCCACAACACCCCACCCCGACACACCTTCCCCTCCCATCCCACGCCGACACACCTTCCCCTCCCACCCCACCCCACCCCGACACACCTTCCTCTCCCACCCCACACCGACACAACCTCACTTCCCACCCCACCCTGACACACCTTCCCCTCCCACCCCACCCCGACACACCTTCCTCTCCCACCGAACCCCACGCCGACACAACTTCCTCTCCCACCCAACCCCGACACCCCTTCCACTCCCACCCCACCCCGACACACCTTCCCCTCCCACCCCACACCGACAGACCTTCCCCTCCCACCCCACCCCGACACACCTTCCCCTCCCACCCCACCCCGACACACGTTCCTCTCCCACCCCACCCCGACACACCTTCCCCTCCCACCCCACCCCGACACAACTTCCCCTCCCACCCCACCCCGACACACCTTCCCCTCCCACCCCACCCCGACACAACTTCCCCTCCCACCCCACCCCGCCACACCTTCCCCTCCCAACGCACCGCGACACACCTTCCCCTCCCACCCCACCCCGACACACCTTCCCCTCCCACCCCACCCCGACACACCTTCCCCTCCCACCCCACCCCGACACAACTTCACCTCCCACCCCACCCCACCCCGACACACCTTCCCCTCCCACCCCACCCCGACACACCTTCCCCTCCCACCCCACCCCGACACACCTTCCACTCCCACCCCACCCCGACAGACCTTCCTCTCCCACCCCACCCCGACACACCATCCCCTCCCACCCCGCCCCGACACAACTTCGTCTCACACCCCACTCCACCCCGTCGCACCTTCCCCTCCCACCCCACCCCACCCCGACACACCTTCCTCTCCCACCCCACCCCGACACACCTTCCTCTCCCACCCCACCCCACCCCGACACACCTTCCTCTCCCACCCCACCCCGACACACCTTCCTCTCCCACCCGACCCCACCCCGACACACCTTCCTCTCACACCGAACCCCACGCCGACACACCTTCCCCTCCCACCCCACCCCACCCCGACACACCTTCCCCTCCCATCCCACGCCGACACACCTTCCCCTCCCACCCCACGCCGACACACCTTCCCAGCCCACCCCACCCCACCCCGACACACCTTCCCCTCCCATCCCACCCAGACACACCTTCCCCTCCCACCCCACCCCGACACACCTTCCCCTCCCACCCCACCCAGACACACCTTCCCCTCCCACCCCACCCAGACACACCTTCCACTCCCACCCCACCCCGACACACCTTCCTCTCCCACCCAACCCCGACACACCTTCCTCTCCCACCCCACCCTGACACCCCTTCCTCTCCCACCCCACCCCACCCCGACACACCTTCCTCTCCCACCGAACCCCAGGCCGACACACCTTCCCCTCCCACCCCACCCCACCCCGACACACCTTCCCCTCCCACCCCACCCCGACACACCTTCCCCTCCCACCCCACCCCGACATACCTTCCACTCCCACCCCACCCCGACAGACCTTCCTCTCCCACCCCACCCCGACACACCATCCCCTCCCACCCCGCCCCGACACACCTTCATCTCCCACCCCACCCCGACACACCTTGCTCTCCCACCCGATCCCACCCCGACACACCTTCCTCTCACACCGAACCCCACCCCGACACAACTTCCCCTCCCATCCCACGCCGACACACCTTCCCCTCCCACCCCACCCCACCCCGACACACCTTCCCCTCCCATCCCACGCCGACACACCTTCCCCTCCCACCCCACCCCACCCCGACACACCTTCCCCTCCCATCCCACCCAGACACACCTTCCCCTCCCACCCCACCCCGCCACACCTTCCCCTCCCACCCCACCCAGACACACCTTCCCCTCCCACCCCACCCAGACACACCTTCCCCTCCCACCCCACCCCGACACACCTTCCCTCCCACCCCACCCAGACACACCTTCCACTCCCACCCCACCCCGACACACCTTCCTCTCCCACCCCACCCCGACACACCTTCCCCTCCCACCCCACCCCGATACACCTTCCACTCCCACCCAACCCCGACACACCTTCCTCTCCCACCCCACCCCGACACACCTTCCCCTCCCACCCCACACCACCCCGACACAACTTCCCCTCCCACAACACCCCACCCCGACACACCTTCCCCTCCCATCCCACGCCGACACACCTTCCCCTCCCACCCCACCCCGACACACCTTCCCCTCCCACCCCACCCAGACACACCTTCCCCTCCCACCCCACCCAGACACACCTTCCCCTCCCACCCCACCCAGACACACCTTCCTCTCCCACCCCACCCCGACACAACTTCACTTCCCACCCCACCCTGACACACCTTCCCCTCCCACCCCACCCCGACACACCTTCGCCTCCCACCCCACCCCGACACACCTTCCTCTCCCACCCCACCCCACCCCGACACACCTTCCCCTCCCAACCCACCCCGACACACCTTCCTCTCCCACCCCACCCCGACACACCTTCCTCTCCCATCCCACCCCACCCCGACACACCTTCCCCTCCCACCCCACACCGACACACCTTCCCCACCCCCCCCACCCCGACACACCTTCCTCTCCCACCCCACCCCACCCCGACACACCTTCCTCTCCCACCCCACGCCGACACACCTTCCTCTCCCACCCCACCCCACCCAGACACAGCTTCCTCTCCCACCGCACCCCACCCCAACACACCTTCCCCTCCCACCCCACCCAGACACACCTTCCCCTCCCACCCCACCCAGACACACCTTCCCCTCCCACCCCACCCAGACACACCTTCCACTCCCACCCCACCCCGACACACCTTCCTCTCCCACCCAACCCCGACACACCTTCCTCTCCCACCCCACCCTGACACCCCTTCCTCTCCCACCCCACCCCACCCCGACACACCTTCCTCTCCCACCGAACCCCAGGCCGACACACCTTCCCCTCCCACCCCACCCCACCCCGACACAACTTCCCCTCCCACAACACCCCACCCCGACACACCTTCCCCTCCCATCCCACGCCGACACACCTTCCCCTCCCACCCCACCCCACCCCGACACACCTTCCTCTCCCACCCCACCCCGACACAACTTCACTTCCCACCCCACCCTGACACACCTTCCCCTCCCACCCCATCCCGACACACCTTCGCCTCCCACCCCACCCTGACACACCTTCCTCTACCACCCCACACCGACACACCTTCCTCTCCCATCCCATCCCACCCCGACACACCTTCCCCTCCCACCCCACCCCGACACACCTTCCTCTCCCACCCCACCCCGACACACCTTCCTCTCCCATCCCACCCCACCCCGACACACCTTCCCCTCCCACCCCACCCCGACACACCTTCCCCTCCCACCCCACACCGACACACCTTCCCCTTCCCCCCCACCCCGACACACCTTCCTCTCCCACCCCACCCCACCCCGACACACCTTCCTCTCCCACCCCACCCCGACACACCTTCCTCTCCCACCCCACCCCACCCAGACACACCTTCCTCTCCCACCGCACCCCACCCCAACACACCTTCCCCTCCCACCCCACCCAGACACACCTTCCCCTCCCACCCCACCCCGACACACCTTCCTCTCCCACCGAACCCCACGCCGACACTCCTCTCCCACCCAACCCCGACAACCCCTTCCACTCCCACCCCACCCCGACACACCTTCCCCTCCCACCCCACCCCGACACACCTTCCTCTCCCACCGAACCCCACGCCGACACTTCCTCTCCGACCCAACCCCGACACCCCTTCCCCTCCCACCCCACCCCGACACACCTTCCCCTCCCACCCCACCCCGACACACCTTCCCCTCCCACCCCACCCCGCCACACCTTCCCCTCCCACCCCACCGCGACACACCCTTCCCCTCCCACCCCACCCCGACACACCTTCCCCTCCACCCCACCCCGACACACCTTCCCCTCCCACCCCACCCCGACACACCTTCCCCTCCCACCCCACCCCACCCCGACACACCTTCCCCTCCCACCCCACCCCGACACACCTTCCCCTTCCCACCCTTCCCCGACACACCCTTCCACTCCCACCCCACCCCGACAGACCTTCCTCTCCCACCCCACCCCGACACACCATCCCCTCCCACCCCGCCCCGACACACCTTCATCTCCCACCCCACTCCACCCCGTCGCACCTTCCACTCCCACCCCACCCCACCCCGACACACCTTCCTCTCCCACCCCACCCCGACACACCTTCCTCTCCCACCCCACCCCCACCCCGACACACCTTCCTCTCCCACCCCACCCCGACACACCATCCTCTCCCACCCCACCCCACCCCGACACACCTTCCTCTCCCACCCGACCCCACCCCGACACCACCTTCCTCTCACACCGAACCCCACGCCGACACACATTCCCCTCCCACCCCACCCCACCCCGACACAACTTCCCCTCCCACACCACCCCACCCCGACACACCTTCCCCTCCCATCCCACGCCGACACACCTTCCCCTCCCACCCCACCCCACCCTGACACACCTTCCCCTCCCATCCCACCCCGACACACCTTCCCCTCCCACCCCACCCCAACACACCTTCCCCTCCCACCCCACCCCGACACACCTTCCTCTCCCACCCACCCCCATCCCAACACACCTGCCCCCTCACACCCCACCCCGACACACCTTCCTCTCCCACCGCACCCCACCCCGACACACCTTCATCTCCCACCCCCACCCCGACACACCTTCCTCTCCCACCCCACCCCGACACACCTTCCCCTCCCACCCCACCCCACCCCGACACTCCTTCCCCTCCCACCCCACCCCGACACACCTTCCTCTCCCACCCCACCCCACACCGACACACCTTCCTCTCCCACCGAACCCCACGCCGACACACCTTCCCCTCCCACCACGCCAGACACACCTTCCCCTCCCACCCCACCCCCGACACACCTTCCCCTCCCACACCACCCCACCCCGACACACTTTCCCCTCCCATCCCACCCCGACACACCTTCCTCTCCCACCCCACCGAACCCCGACACACCTTCCCCTCCCACCCCACCCCAACACACCTTCCCCTCCCACCCTACCCCGACAAACCTTCCTCTCCCACCCCCCCCGACACACCTTGCTCACCCACCCCACCCCACCCCGACACACCTTCCTCTCCCACCCCAACCCACCACGACACACCTTCCTCTCCCACCCCACCCCGACACACCTTCCCTCCCACCCCACCCCGACACACCTTCCCCTCCCACGCCACCCCGACACACCTTCCTCTCCCACCCCACCCCGACACCCCATCCTCTCCCACCCCACCCCGACACACCTTCCCCTCCACCCAACACCGACACACCTTCCCCTCCCACCCCACCCTGCCACACCTTCCCCTCCCAACCCACACCGACATACCTTCACCTCCCACCCCACCCCGACACACCTTCCCCTCCCATCCCACGCCGAGACACCTTCCCCTCCCACCCCACCCCACCCCGACACACCTTCCCCTCCCATCCCACCTAGACACACCTTCCCCTTCCACCCCACCCCGACACACCTTCCCCTCCCACCCCACCCAGACACACCTTCCACTCCCACCCCACCCCGACACACCTTCCTCTCCACCCAACCCCGACACACCTTCCGCTCCCACCCCACCCGACACCCCTTCCTCTCCCACCCCACCCCACCCCGACACAACTTCCTCTCCCACCGAACCCCAGACCGACACACCTTCCCCTCCCACCCCACCCCACCCCGACACAACTTCCCCTCCCACAACACCCCACCCCGACACACCTTCCCCTCCCATCCCACGCCGACACACCTTCCCCTCCCACCCCACCCCACCCCGACACACCTTCCTCTCCCACCCCACCCCGACACAACTTCACTTCCCACCCCACCCTGACACACCCTTCCCTCCACCCCACCCCATCCCGACACACCTTCGCCTCCCACCCCACCCCGACACACCTTCCTCTCCCACCCCACCCCGACACACCCTCCTCTCCCATCCCACCCCACCCCGACACACCTTCCCCTCCCACCCCACCCCGACACACCTTCCTCTCCCACCCCACCCCGACACACCTTCCCCTCCCACCCCACCCCGACACACCCTTCCCCTCCCACCCCACCCCACCCCGACACAACTTCCTCTCCCAAACCACGCGACACACCTTCCCCTCCCACCCCACCCAGACACACCTTCCCCTCCCACCCCACCCAGACACACCTTCCACTCCCACCCCACCCCGACACACCTTCCTCTCCCACCCCACCCCGACACACCTTCCACTCCCACCCCACCCCGACACACCTTCCTCTCCCACCCCACCCCATCCCGACACAACCTTCCTCTCCCACCCCACCCCGACACACCATCCTCTCCCACCCCACCCCATCCCGACACACCTTCCCCTCCCACCCCACCCCACCCCGACACACCATCCTCTCCCACCCCACCCCCGACACACCTTCCCCTCCCACCCCACCCCACCCCGACACAACTTCCCCTCCCACAACACCCCACCCCGACACACCTTCCCCTCCCATCCCACGGCGACACACCTTCCCCTCCCACCCCACCCTGACACACCTTCCCCTCCCACCCCATCCCGACACACCTTCCCCTCCCACCCCACCCCACCCCGACAACACCTTCCTCTCCCACCCCACCCCGACACACCTTCCACTCCCACCCCACCCCGACACACCTTCCTCTCCCATCCCACCCCACCCCGACACACCTTCCCCTCCCACCCCACCCCGACACACCTTCCTCTCCCACCCCACCCCGACACACCTTCCTCTCCCATCCCACCCCACCCCGACACACCTTCCTCTCCCATCCCACCCCATCCCGACACACCTTCCTCTCCCACCCCACCCCGACACACCTTCCTCTCCCATCCCACCCCACCCCGACACACCTTCCCCTCCCACCCCACCCCGACACACCTTCCCCTCCCACCCCACCCCGACAACACCTTCCCCTGCCACCCCACCCTGACACACCTTCCCCTCCCACACCACCCCCACCCCGACACAACTTCCTCTCCCAAACCACGCGACACACCTTCCCCTCCCACCCCACCCAGACACACCTTCCCCTCCCACCCCACCCAGACACACCTTCCCCTCCCACCCCACCCGACACACCTTCCCCTCCCACCCCACCCAGACACACCTTCCCCTCCCACCCCACCCAGACACACCTTCCACTCCCACCCCACCCCGACACACCTTCCTCTCCCACCCCACCCCAACACACCTTCCCCTCCAACCCCACCCCGATACACCTTCCACTCCCACCCCACCCCGACACACCTTCCCCTCCCACCCCACCCCACCCCGACACACCTTCCTCTCCCACCCCACCCCGACACAACTTCACTTCCCACCCCACCCTGACACACCTTCCCCTCCCACCCGACCCCGACACACCTTCGCCTCCCACCCCACCCCGACACACCTTCCTCTCCCACCCCACCCCGACACACCTTCCTCTCCCATCCCACCCCACCCCGACACACCTTCCCCTCCCACCCCACCCCGACACACCTTCCTCTCCCACCCCACCCCGACACACCTTCCTCTCCCATCCCACCCCACCCCGACACACCTTCCCCTCCCACTCCACCCCGACACACCTTCCCCTCCCACCCCACACCGACACACCTTCCCCTCCCCCCCCACCCCGACACACCTTCCTCTCCCACCCCACCCCACCCCGACACACCTTCCTCTCCCACCCCACCCCGACACCCCTTCCTCTCCCACCCACCCCACCCCGACACACCTTCCTCTCCCCCCCACCCCGACACACCTTCCTCTCCCACCGCACCCCACCCCAACACACCTTCCCCTCCCACCCCACCCAGACACACCTTCCCCTCCCACCCCATCCCGACACAACTTCCTCTCCCACCCAACCCCGACACCCCTTCCACTCCCACCCCACCCCGACACACCTTCCCCTCCCACCCCACACCGACACACCTTCCCCTCCCACCCCACCCCGACACACCTTCACCTCCCACCCCACCCCGACACACCTTCCCCTCCCACCCCACCCCACCCCGACACAACTTCCCCTCCCACACCACCCCACCCCGACACACCTTCCCCTCCCATCCCACGCCGAGACACCTTCCCCTCCCACCCCACCCCACCCCGACACACCTTCCCCTCCCATCCCACCCAGACACACCTTCCCCTCCCACCCCACCCCGACACCCCTTCCTCTCCCACCCCACCCCGACACACCTTCCTCTCCCACCGAACCCCAGACCGACACACCTTCCCCTCCCACAACACCCCACCCCGACACAACTTCCCCTCCCACAACACCCCACCCCGACACACCTTCCCCTCCCATCCCACGCCGACACCACCTTCCCCACCCACCCCACCCCACCCCGACACACCTTCCTCTCCCACCCCACCCCGACACACACTTCCCTCCCACCCCACCCCGACACACCTTCCTCTCCCACCCCACCCCGACACACCTTCCTCTCCATCCCACCCCACCCCGACACACCTTCCTCTCCCACCCCACCCCGACACACCTTCCTCTCCCATCCCACCCCACCCCGACACACCTTCCCCTCCCACCCCACCCCGACACACCTTCCCCTCCACCCCACCCCGACACACCTTCCCCTGCCACCCCACCCCGACACACCTTCCCCTCCCACCCCACCCCACCCCGACACAACTTCCTCTCCCAAACCACGCGACACACCTTCCCCTCCCACCCCACCCAGACACACCTTCCCCTCCCACCCCACCCAGACACACCTTCCACTCCCACCCCACCCCACCCCGACACACCTTCCTCTCCCACCCCACCCCGACACACCTTCCCCTCCCACCCACCCCACCCCGACACACTTACCTCTCCCACCCCACCCCAACACACCTTCCCCTCCCACCCCACCCTGACACACCTTCCCCTCCCACCCCACCCCGACACACCTTCCCCTCCCACCCCACCCCGACACACCTTCCCCTCCCACCCCACCCCGACACACCTTCCTCTCCCACCCCACCCCGACACACCTTCCCCTCCCACCCCATCCTACCCCGACACACCTCTCTCCCACCCCAACCAGACACACCTTCCCCTCCCACCCCACCCCACCCCGACACACCTTCCAATCCCACCCCACCCCGACACACCTTCCCCTCCCACCCACCCCACCCCGACACACCCTTCCTCTCCCACCCCACCCCGACACATCTTCCTCTCCCACCCCACCCAGACACACCTTCCCCTCCCACCCCACCCCGACACACCTTCCCCTCCCACCCCACCCCGACACACCTTCCCCTCCCACCCCACCCCGACACACCTTCCTCTCCCACCCCACCCCACCCCGACACACCTTCCTCTCCCACCTCACCCCGACACACCTTCCTCTCCCACCCCACCCCGACACACCTTCCTCTCCCACCCCATCCCACCCGACACACCTTCCCTCCCCACCCCACCCCGACACACCTTCCCCTCCCACCCCACCCCATCCCGACACAACCCTTCCGCTCCCACCCCACCCCGACACACCTTCCTCTCCCACCCCATCCCATCCCGACACACCTTCCCCTCCCACCCCACCCCGACCCACCTTCCCCACCCACCCCACCCCGACACTCCTTCCCCTCCCAACCCACCACACCCCGACACACCTTCCCCTCCCCACCCCACCCCACCCCGACACACCTTCCACTCCCACCCCCACCCCGACACACCTTCCCCTCCCACCCACCCCACCCCGACACACCTTCCACTCCCACCCCACCCCGACACACCTTCCCCTCCTACCCCACCCGGACACAGCTTCCCATCACACCCCACCCCACCCCGACACACCCTTCCCCTCCCAACCCACCCCACCCTGACACACCTTCCTCTCCCACCCCACCCCGACACAACTTCCCCTCCCACCCCACCCCACCCCGACAGACCTTCCCCTCCCACCCCACCCCGACACACCTTCCTCTCCCACCCCACCCCGACACACCTTCCTCTCCCACCCCACCCCGACACACCTTTCCTCTCCCACTCCACCCCACCCCGACACAACTTCCTCTCCCACCCCCACCCCACCCCGACACACCTTCCTCTCCCACCCCACCCCGACACAACCTTCACCTCCCACCCCACCCCGACACACCTTCCTCTCCCACCCCACCCCACCCCGACACACCTTCCCCTCCCACCCAACCCCAACGCACCTTCCACTCCCACCCCACCCCGACACACCTTCCACTCCCACCCCACCCCGACACACCTTCCCCTCCCACCCCACCCTGACACACCTTCCCATCCCACCCCACCCCGACACACCTTCCCCTCTCACCCCACCCCGACACACCATCCCCTCCCACCCCACCCCGACACACCTTCCCCTCCCACCCCACCCCACCCCGACACACCTCCACTCCCACCCCACCCCGACACACCTTCCACTCCCACCCCACCCCACCCCGACACACCTTCCGCTCCCACCCCACCCTGACACAACTTCCCCTCCCACCCCACCCCGACACACCTTCCTCTCCCACCCCACCCCACCGGGACACACCTTCCCTCCCACCCCACCCCCACCCCGACACACCTTCCACTCCCACCCCACCCCGACGCACCTTCCTCTCCCACCCCACCCCGACACATCTTCCTCTCCCACCCCACCCCGACACACCTTCCCCTCCCACCCCACCCCGACACACCTTCCCCTCCCACCACACCCCGACACACCTTCCCCTCCCACCCCACCCCGACACACCTTCCTCTCCCACCCCACCCCCGACACACCTTCCTCTCCCACCCCACCCCACCCCGACACACCTTCCCCTCCCACCCCACCCCGACACACCTTCCCCTCCCACACCACCCCGACACGCCTTCCCTCCCACCCCACCCCACACCGACACACCTTCCCCTCCCACCCCACCACACCCCGACACCACCTTCCCCTCCCACCCCACCCAGACACAACTTCCCCTCCCCCCCCACCCCACCACGACATACCTTCCACTCCCACCCCCACCCCGACACACCTCCCCCTCCCACCCACCCCACCCCGACACACCTTCCCCTCCCACACCCACCCCGACACACATTCCCGTCCCACCCCACCCGGAGACACCTTCCCCTCACACCCCACCCCACCCGACACACCTTCCCCTCCCACCCCACCCCACCCCGACACACCTTCCTCTCCCACCCCACCCCGACACAACCTTCCCCTCCACCCCACCCCGACCCCGACACACCTTCCCCTCCCACCCCACCCCGGACACACCTTCCTCTCCCACCCCACCCCGACACACATTCCTCTCCCACTCCACCCCACCCCGACACAACTCCTCTCCCACCCCACCCCACCCCGACACAGCCCTTCATCTCCCACCCCACCCCGACACACCTTCCCCTCCCACCCCACCCCGACACACCTTCCTCTCCCACCCCACCCCACCCCGACACACCTTCCCCTCCCACCCCACCACCCCAACAGACCTTCCGCTCCCACCCCACCCCGACACAGCTTCCCATCCCACCCCACCCCGACACCACCTTCCACTCCCACCCCACCCCGACACAGCATCCCCTCCCACCCCACCCCGACACACCTTCCACTCCCACCCCCACCCCACCCCGACACAACTTCCCCTCCCACAACACCCCACCCCGACCACACCTTCCCCTCCCATCCCACGGCGACACACCTTCCCCTCCCACCCCACCCCACCCCGACACACCTTCCTCTCCCACCCCACCCCGACACAACTTCACTTCCCACCACCACCCTGACACACCTTCCCCTCCCACCCCATCCCGACACACCTTCCCCTCCCACCCCACCCCACCCCGACCACACCTTCCTCTCCCACCCCACCCCGAACACCTTCCACTCCCACCCCACCCCGACACACCCTTCCTCTCCCATCACACACCCCACCCCGACACACCTTCCCCTCCCACCCCACCCCGACACACCTTCCTCTCCCACCCCACCC
>JANJGN010004126.1:0-36447 GCA_026770705.1 Isurus oxyrinchus
GTAAAACCGAGGCAAACAGAGTTGAAGTGAGTTGAACAGAGGCAAACAGAGTTAAACAGAGTTAAACAGAGGTAAAGAGAGACGAACAGAGTTAAACAGAGTTAAATGTAGGCAAGCAGAATTCAACAGAGTTAAACAGAGGGAAACAGATGGAAACTGAATCAAACAGAGTTAAACAGAGCCATACAGAGTTAAACAGAATTAAACAGAGTTGAACAGAGGCAAACAGAATGAAACAAAATTAAACAGAGGCAGAGTTAAACAGAGGCAAATAGAGTTCAACAGAGTTAAACAGAGGATTTGAGAGTTAAACAGAGTTAAACAGAGGCAAACAGAGTTAAACAGCGTTAAACAGAAGCAAACGGAGTTAAATAGAGTTGAACAGTGGCAAACAGAGGGAAACAGAGTGAAACAAAGTTAAACAGACGCATACAGAGTTAAACAGAGTTAAACAGAGGCATACAGAGTTAAACAGAGGCAAACAGAGGGAAACAGAGTGAAACAAAGTTAAACAGAGGCATACAGAGTTAAACAGAGTTAAACAGAGGCATACAGAGTTAAACAGAGTTAAACAGATGCAAACAGAGTTGAACAGAGATAAACAGAGTTCAACAGAGTTAAACACATGTAAACAGATGGAAAATAAGTGAAACAGAGTTAAACCGAGGCAAACAGAGTTAAACAGAGTTGAACAGCGGCAAACAGAGTTAAACAGAGTTAAACAGAGGCAAACAGTGTTAAACAGAGATGAACAGAGTTAAACAGAGGTAAAGAGAGGCGAACAGAGTTAAACACAGTTAAACATAGGCAGAGTTCAACAGAGTTGAACAGAGGCAAACAGAGTTAAGCAGATTTAAACAGAGTTAAACAGAGGCAAAGAGAGTTAAACAGAGGCAAACAGAGTTCCAAAGAGTTAAACAGAGTTGAACAGGGGCAAACAGAGGGAAACAGAGTGAAATAGAGTTAAACAGAGCCATACAGAGTTAAAACAGAGATAAACAGAGTTGAACAGAGGCAAACAGAGTTAAACAGAGTTAAACAGAGGCAAACAGAGTTAAACAGATGCAAACAGAGTTAAACAGCGTTAAACAGAAGCAAACAGAGTTAAATATAGTTAAGTAGAGGCAAACAGATTTAAACAGAATTAAACTGAGGCAAACAGAGTTAAAAAGAGATGAACAGAGGCAAACAGAGCTAAACAGAGTTAAACATGGGCAAACATTTTTAAACAGAGTTAAACAGAGGCAAATAGTGTTCAACAGAGTTAAAAGAGGCATACAGAGTTAAACAGAGTTGAAAAGAGGCAAACAGAGTTAAACAGAGTTAAACAGATGCAAACAGAGTTAAGCAGAGATAACCAGAGTTAAACAGAGGTAAAGAGAGACGAACAGAGTTAAACAGTGTTAAACATAAGCAAACAGAGTTCAACAGAGTTGAACAGAGGCAAACAGAGTTAACCAGAGTTAAACAGAGGCAAACAGAGTTACACAGAGTTAAAAAGAGTTAAACAGAGGCAAACAGAGTTAATCAGCGTTAAACAGAGGCAAACAGAGTTACATAGAGTTAAACAGAGGCAAACAGGGTTTAACAGAGTTAAACAGAGGCAAACAGAGTTAAATAGAGTTCGACAGAGGCAAGCAGAGTTCAATAGAGTTAATCAGAGGCGTACAGAGTTCAACAGAGTTAAACACGGGAAACAGAGGGAAACAGAGTGTAACAGAGTTAAACAGAGGCATACAGAGTTAAACAGAGTTACACAGAGGCATACAGAGTTAAACAGAGATAAACAGATGCAAACAGAGTTAAACAGCGTTAAACAGAGGCATACAGAGTTCAACAGAGTTAAACACGGGCAAACAGAGGCAAACAGAGTTCAACAGAGACAAACAGAGTTCAACAGAGTTAAACAGAGTTAAACAGAGGCATACAGAGTTAAACAGAGTTGAACAGAGGCAAACAGAGTTCAATAGATTGAGACAGAGGCAAACGGAGTTGAACAGAGATAAACAGATTTCAACAGATTTAAACACAGGTAAACAGAGGGTAACAGAGTGAAACAGAGTTAAACCGAGGCAAACAGAGTTAAACAGTGCTGAACAGAGGTAAGTATAGTTAAACAGAGTTAAACAGAGTGAGGCAGAGGCAAAGAGAGGTGAACAGAGTTAAACAGAGTTAAACATAGGCAAACAGAGTTAAACAGAGTTGAACAGAGGCAAACAGAGTTAAACAGAGGCAAACAGAGTGAAACAGTGTTAAAGAGAGGCAAACAGAGGTAAACAGAGGCAAACAGAGTTAAACAGAGTTGAACAGAGGCAAACAGAGCTAAACAGAGTTAAACAGATGCAAACAGAGTGAAACAGAGTAAAACAGAGGTATACAGAGTTAAACAGAGTTAACCAGAGTTAAACAGAGGCAAACAGAGTTAAATGGAGTTCAACAGAGGCAAACAGAGTTAAATAGAGTTAAATGGAGCAAACTGAGTTTAAACAGAATTAAACTGAGGCAAACAGATTTAAACAGAGATGGACAGAGGCAAACAGATCTAAACAGAGTTAAACAGGGGCAAACATGTTTAAACAGATTTAAACAGAGGCAAACAGAGTTGACCAGAGTTAAAAGAGGCATACAGAGTTAAAGAGAGTTAAACAGAGGCAAATGGAGTTAAACAGCGTTAAACGGAGTCAAACAGATTTTAATAGAGTTTAAACAGTGGTAAACCGAGTTAAACAGAATTAAACAGAGGCAAACACAGTTAAATAGAGTTAAACAGAGGCAAACAGAGTTAAACAGAGTTAAATAGAGGCATACAGAGTAAAACATTTTTAAACAGATGCAAACAGAGTTCAACAGAGATAAACAGATTTCAGCAGAGTTAAACCGAGTTAAACAGAGGTAAACAGTGGGAAACAGAGGGAAACAGAGTTAAACAGGCAGGCAGAGTTAAACAGAATTAAACAGAGGGAAACAGATGGAAAGTGAGTCAAACAGAGTTAAACAGAGGCAAACAGAGTGAAACAGCGTTAAACAGAGGCAAACAGAGTTAAATAGAGATAAACAGAGGCAAACAGAGTTAACCAGAATTAAACAGAGTCCAACAAAGTTAAACAGAGTTAAACAGAGGCAAACAGAGTTAAACAGAGGGAAACAGAGTTAACCAGAGGCAAAATAGTTCAACAGAGTTAAAGAGAGGATTAAAGAGTTAAACACAGTGAAACAGAGGCAAACAGATTTACACAGCGTGAAACAGAAGCAAACAGAGTTAAATAGAGTTAAATAGAGGCAAACAGAGCTAAACAGAGTTAAACAGAGTAAAGACGAGTTCGACAGAGTTAAACAGATGCAAACAGAGTTGAACAGAGATAAACAGAGTTAAACAGAGGCAAACAGAGTTAAACAGCGTTAAACAGAGGCAAACAGAGTTAAATAGAGTTAAACAGAGGCAAACAGAGTTAAATAGTGTTGAACAGTGGCAAACAGAGTTAAACAGAATTAAACAGAGGCAAACAGAGTTAAACAGCGTTAAACAGAGGCAAACAGAGTTAAATAGAGTTGAACAGTGGCAAACAGAGTTAAACAGAATTAAACAGAGGCAAACAGAGTTAAATAGATTGAAACAGAGGCAAACAGAGTTCAACAGAGACATACAGCGTTCAACAGAGTTAAACAAAGGCAAACAGAGGGAAACAGAGTGAAACAGATTTAAACAGAGGCATACAGAGTTAAACAGAGTTAAACAGATGCAAACAGAGTTGAACAGAGATAAACAGAGTTAAGCAGATTTAAACAGAGTTAAACAGAGGCAAACAGAGTTAAACAGAGGCAAACAGAGTTCCAAAGAGTTAAACAGAGTTGAACAGGGGCAAACAGAGGGAAACAGAGTGAAATAGAGTTAAACAGAGCCATACAGAGTTAAACAGAGATAAACAGAGTTGAACAGAGGCAAACAGAGTTAAACAGAGTTAAACAGAGGCAAACAGAGTTAAACAGATGCAAACAGAGTTAAACAGCGTTAAACAGAAGCAAACAGAGTTAAATATAGTTAAGTAGAGGCAACAGATTTAAACAGAATTAAACTGAGGCAAACAGAGTTAAAAAGAGATGAACAGAGGCAAACAGAGCTAAACAGAGTTAAACATGGGCAAACATTTTTAAACAGAGTTAAGCAGAGGCAAATAGTGTTCAACAGAGTTAAAAGAGGCATACAGAGTTAAACAGAGTTGAAAAGAGGCAAACAGAGTTAAACAGAGTTAAACAGATGCAAACAGAGTTAAGCAGAGATAACCAGAGTTAAACAGAGGTAAAGAGAGACGAACAGAGTTAAACAGTGTTAAACATAAGCAAACAGAGTTCAACAGAGTTGAACAGAGGCAAACAGAGTTAACCAGAGTTAAACAGAGGCAAACAGAGTTACACAGAGTTAAAAAGAGTTAAACAGAGGCAAACAGAGTTAATCAGCGTTAAACAGAGGCAAACAGAGTTACATAGAGTTAAACAGAGGCAAACAGGGTTTAACAGAGTTAAACAGAGGCAAACAGAGTTAAATAGAGTTCGACAGAGGCAAGCAGAGTTCAATAGAGTTAATCAGAGGCGTACAGAGTTCAACAGAGTTAAACACGGGAAACAGAGGGAAACAGAGTGTAACAGAGTTAAACAGAGGCATACAGAGTTAAACAGCGTTAAACAGAGGCATACAGAGTTCAACAGAGTTAAACACGGGCAAACAGAGGCAAACAGAGTTCAACAGAGACAAACAGAGTTCAACAGAGTTAAACAGAGTTAAACAGAGGCATACAGAGTTAAACAGAGTTGAACAGAGGCAAACAGAGTTCAATAGATTGAGACAGAGGCAAACGGAGTTGAACAGAGATAAACAGATTTCAACAGATTTAAACACAGGTAAACAGAGGGTAACAGAGTGAAACAGAGTTAAACCGAGGCAAACAGAGTTAAACAGTGCTGAACAGAGGTAAGTATAGTTAAACAGAGTTAAACAGAGTGAGGCAGAGGCAAAGAGAGGTGAACAGAGTTAAACAGAGTTAAACATAGGCAAACAGAGTTAAACAGAGTTGAACAGAGGCAAACAGAGTTAAACAGAGGCAAACAGAGTGAAACAGTGTTAAAGAGAGGCAAACAGAGGTAAACAGAGGCAAACAGAGTTAAACAGAGTTGAACAGAGGCAAACAGAGCTAAACAGAGTTAAACAGATGCAAACAGAGTGAAACAGAGTAAAACAGAGGTATACAGAGTTAAACAGAGTTAACCAGAGTTAAACAGAGGCAAACAGAGTTAAATGGAGTTCAACAGAGGCAAACAGAGTTAAATAGAGTTAAATGGAGCAAACTGAGTTAAACAGAATTAAACTGAGGCAAACAGATTTAAACAGAGATGGACAGAGGCAAACAGATCTAAACAGAGTTAAACAGGGGCAAACATGTTTAAACAGATTTAAACAGAGGCAAACAGAGTTGACCAGAGTTAAAAGAGGCATACAGAGTTAAAGAGAGTTAAACAGAGGCAAATGGAGTTAAACAGCGTTAAACGGAGTCAAACAGATTTTAATAGAGTTAAACAGTGGTAAACCGAGTTAAACAGAATTAAACAGAGGCAAACACAGTTAAATAGAGTTAAACAGAGGCAAACAGAGTTAAACAGAGTTAAATAGAGGCATACAGAGTAAAACATTTTTAAACAGATGCAAACAGAGTTCAACAGAGATAAACAGATTTCAGCAGAGTTAAACCGAGTTAAACAGAGGTAAACAGTGGGAAACAGAGTGAAACAGAGTTAAACAGGCAGGCAGAGTTAAACAGAATTAAACAGAGGGAAACAGATGGAAAGTGAGTCAAACAGAGTTAAACAGAGGCAAACAGAGTGAAACAGCGTTAAACAGAGGCAAACAGAGTTAAATAGAGATAAACAGAGGCAAACAGAGTTAACCAGAATTAAACAGAGTCCAACAAAGTTAAACAGAGTTAAACAGAGGCAAACAGAGTTAAACAGAGGGAAACAGAGTTAACCAGAGGCAAAATAGTTCAACAGAGTTAAAGAGAGGATTAAAGAGTTAAACACAGTGAAACAGAGGCAAACAGATTTACACAGCGTGAAACAGAAGCAAACAGAGTTAAATAGAGTTAAATAGAGGCAAACAGAGCTAAACAGAGTTAAACAGAGTAAAGACGAGTTCGACAGAGTTAAACAGATGCAAACAGAGTTGAACAGAGATAAACAGAGTTAAACAGAGGCAAACAGAGTTAAACAGCGTTAAACAGAGGCAAACAGAGTTAAATAGAGTTAAACAGAGGCAAACAGAGTTAAATAGTGTTGAACAGTGGCAAACAGAGTTAAACAGAATTAAACAGAGGCAAACAGAGTTAAACAGCGTTAAACAGAGGCAAACAGAGTTAAATAGAGTTGAACAGTGGCAAACAGAGTTAAACAGAATTAAACAGAGGCAAACAGAGTTAAATAGATTGAAACAGAGGCAAACAGAGTTCAACAGAGACATACAGCGTTCAACAGAGTTAAACAAAGGCAAACAGAGGGAAACAGAGTGAAACAGATTTAAACAGAGGCATACAGAGTTAAACAGAGTTAAACAGATGCAAACAGAGTTGAACAGAGATAAACAGAGTTGAACAGAGTTAAATACAGGTAAACAGAGGGAAACAGAGTGAAACAGAGTTAAACCGAGGCAAACAGATTTGAACAGAGTTGAAAAGAGGCAAACAGAGTTAAACAGAGTTAAACAGAGGTAAAGAGAGACGAACAGAGTTAAACAGAGTTAAATGTAGGCAAGCAGAGTTCAACAGAGTTAAACAGAGGGAAACAGATGGAAACTGAATCAAACAGAGTTAAACAGAGCCATACAGAGTTAAACAGAATTAAACAGAGTTGAACAGAGGCAAACAGAATGAAACAAAATTAAACAGAGGCAGAGTTAAACAGAGGCAAATAGAGTTCAACAGAGTTAAACAGAGGATTTGAGAGTTAAACAAAGTTAAACAGAGGCATACAGAGTTAAACAGAGTTAAACAGAGGCATACAGAGTTAAACAGAGGCAAACAGAGGGAAACAGAGTGAAACAAAGTTAAACAGAGGCATACAGAGTTAAACAGAGTTAAACAGAGGCATACAGAGTTAAACAGAGTTAAAGAGATGCAAACAGAGTTGAACAGAGATAAACAGAGTTCAACAGAGTTAAACACATGTAAACAGATGGAAAATAAGTGAAACAGAGTTAAACCGAGGCAAACAGAGTTAAACAGAGTTGAACAGAGGCAAACAGAGTTAAACAGAGTTAAACAGATGCAAACAGAGTTGAACAGTGATAACCAGAGTTAAACAGAGGTAAAGAGAGACGAACAGAGTTACACAGTGTTAAACATAAGCAAACAGAGTTCAACAGAGTTGAACAGAGGCAAACAGAGTTAACCAGAGTTAAACAGAGGCAAACAGAGTTACACAGAGTTAAAAAGAGTTAAACAGAGGCAAACAGATTTGAACAGAGTTGAAAAGAGGCAAACAGAGATGAACAGAGTTAAACAGTGTTAAACGTAGGCAAGCAGAGGTCAACAGAGTTAAACAGAGTTAAACAGAGGGAAACAGATGGAAACTGAGTCAAACAGAGTTAAACAGAGGCAAACAGAGTGAAACAGCGTTAGACAGAGGCAAACAGAATTAAACAGAGTTAAACAGAGGCAAACAGAGTTAACCAGAATTAAACAGAGTTCAACAGAGTTAAACAGAGTTAAACAGGGGCAAACAGAGTTAAACAGCGTGAAACAGAGGCAATAAGAGTTAAATAGAGTAAAACATAAGCAAACAGAGTTCAACAGAGTTGAACAGAGGCAATAAGAGTTAACCAGAGTTAAACAGAGGCAAACAGAGTTACACAGAGTTAAACAGAGGCAAACAGAGTTAAATAGATTTCAACAGACGCAAACAGAGTTCAATAGAGTTAATCAGAGGCAAACAGAATTCAGCAGAGTTAAACACGGGCAAACAGAGGAAAACAGAGTGAAACAGAGTAAAACAGAGGCATACAGAGTTAAACAGAGTTAAACAGAGGCATACAGAGTTAACCAGAGGTAAACAGATGCAAACAGAGTTAAACAGCGTTAAGCAGAGGCATACAGAGTTCAACAGAGTTAAACACGGGTAAACAGAGGCAAACAGAGTTGAACAGAGTTAAACAGATTTGAACAGAGGCAAACAGAGTTAAATAGATTGAGACAGAGGCAAACAGAGTTGAACAGATATAAAGTGATTTCAACAGATTTAAACACAGGTAAACAGAGGGAAACAGATTTAAACAGAGGCAAACAGAGTTAAACAGAGTTAAACAGAGTTCAACTGAGGCAAAGAGAGGCGAACAGAGTTAAACAGAGTTAAACAGAGGCAAACAGAGTTAAACAGCGTTAAACAGAGGCAAACAGAGTTAAATAGAGTTGAACAGTGGCAAACAGAGTTAAACAGAATTAAACAGAGGCAAACAGAGTTTAATAGATTGAAACAGAGGCAAACAGAGTTCAACAGAGAAATACAGAGTTCAAGAGAGTTAAACAGAGGCAAACAGAGGGAAACAGAGTGAAACAGAGGCATACAGAGTAAAACAGAGTTAAACAGATGCAAACAGAGTTGAACAGAGATAAACAGAGTTAAACAGAGGTAAAGAGAGGCGAACAGTGTTAAACAGAGTTAAACATAAGCAAACAGAGTTCAACAGAGTTGAACAGAGGCAAACAGAGTTAACCAGAGTTAAACAGAGTCAAACAGAGTTACACGGAGTTAAACAGAGGCAAACAGATTTAAACAGCGTTAAACAGAGGCAAACAGAGTTAAATAGAGTTACACAGAGGCAAACAGAGTTTAACAGAGTTAAACAGAGGCAAACAGAGTTAAATAGAGTTGAACAGTGGCAAACAGAGTTAAACAGAATTAAACAGAGGCAGACAGAGTTAAACAGCGTTAAACAGAGGCAGAGTTAAATAGAGTTGAACAGTGGCAAACAGAGTTAAACAGAATTAAACAGAGGCAAACAGAGTTTAACAGAGTTAAACAGAGGCAAACAGAGTTAAATAGAGTTGAACAGTGGAATACAGAGTTAAGCAGAATAAAACAGAGGCAAACTGAGTATAGCAGCGTTAAACAGATGCAAACAGAGTTAAATAGAGTTAAACAGAGGCAAACAGAGGGAAACAGAGTGAAACAGAATTAAACAGAGGCATACAGAGTTGAACAGAGTTGAACAGAGGCAAACAGAGTTAACAGAGTTAAACACAGGTAAAAAGAGATGAACAGAGTTAAACAGTGTTACACGTAGGCAAGCAGAGTTCAACAGTGTTAAACAGAGTTAAACAGGGGGAAACAGATGGAAACTGAGTCAGAGTTAAACAGAGGCAAACAGAGTGAAATAGAGTTAAACAGAGGCAAACAGAGTTAAACAGAGGCAAACAGATTTAAACAGAGGCAAAAAAAGTTCAACAGCGTTAAACAGAAGCAAACAGAGTTAAATAGAGTTAAGTAGAGGCAAACAGATTTAAACAGAATTAAACAGAGGCAAACAGAGTTAAAAAGAGATGAACAGAGGCAAACAGAGCTAAACAGAGTTAAACATGGGCTAACATTTTTAAACAGAGTTAAACAGAGGCAATAGAGTTCAACAGAGTTAAAAGAGGCATACAGAGTTAAACAGAGTTAAACAGGGGCAAACACAGTGAAACAGAGATAAACCGAGGCAAACAGAGTTAAACAGAGTTGAACAGCGGCAAACAGAGTTAAACAGAGTTAAACAGAGGCAAACAGTGTTAAACAGAGATGAACAGAGTTAAACAGAGGTAAAGAGAGGCGAACAGAGTTAAACACAGTTAAACATAGGCAGAGTTCAACAGAGTTGAACAGAGGCAAACAGAGTTAAGCAGATTTAAACAGAGTTAAACAGAGGCAAACAGAGTTAAACAGAGGCAAACAGAGTTCCAAAGAGTTAAACAGAGTTGAACAGGGGCAAACAGAGGGAAACAGAGTGAAATAGAGTTAAACAGAGCCATACAGAGTTAAACAGAGATAAACAGAGTTGAACAGAGGCAAACAGAGTTAAACAGAGTTAAACAGAGGCAAACAGAGTTAAACAGATGCAAACAGAGTTAAACAGCGTTAAACAGAAGCAAACAGAGTTAAATATAGTTAAGTAGAGGCACACAGATTTAAACAGAATTAAACTGAGGCAAACAGAGTTAAAAAGAGATGAACAGAGGCAAACAGAGCTAAACAGAGTTAAACATGGGCAAACATTTTTAAACAGAGTTAAACAGAGGCAAATAGTGTTCAACAGAGTTAAAAGAGGCATACAGAGTTAAACAGAGTTAAACAGAGGCAAACAGAGTTAAACAGCGTTAAACAGGGGCAAACAGAATTAAATAGAGTTAAACAGAAGCAAACAGAGTTAAACAGAATTAAACAGAGGCAGACAGAGTTAAATAGATTGAAACAGAGGCAAACAGAGTTCAACAGAGACATACAGAGTTTAACAGAGTTAAACAGAGGCAAACAGAGGGAAACAGATGCAAACAGAGTTGAACAGAGATAAACAGAGTTCAACAGAGACAAACAGAGATAAACAGCGTTAAACAGAGGCAAACAGAGTTAAATAGAGTTAAACAGTTGCAAACAGAGTTAAACAGAGTTAACAGAGGCAAACAGAGGGAAACAGAGTGAAACAGAGTTAAACAGAGTTAAACAGGCAGGCAGAGTTTAAACAGAATTAAACAGAGGGAAACAGATGGAAAGTGAGTCAAACAGAGTTAAACAGAGGCAAACAGAGTGAAACAGCGTTAAACAGAGGCAAACAGAGTTAAATAGAGATAAACAGAGGCAAACAGAGTTAACCAGAATTAAACCAGAGTCCAACAAAGTTAAACAGAGTTAAACAGAGGCAAACAGAGTTAAACAGAGGGAAACAGAGTTAACCAGAGGCAAAATAGTTCAACAGAGTTAAAGAGAGGATTAAAGAGTTAAACACAGTGAAACAGAGGCAAACAGATTTACACAGCGTGAAACAGAAGCAAACAGAGTTAAATAGAGTTAAATAGAGGCAAACAGAGCTAAACAGAGTTAAACAGAGTAAAGACGAGTTCGACAGAGTTAAACAGATGCAAACAGAGTTGAACAGAGATAAACAGAGTTAAACAGAGGCAAACAGAGTTAAACAGCGTTAAACAGAGGCAAACAGAGTTAAATAGAGTTAAACAGAGGCAAACAGAGTTAAATAGTGTTGAACAGTGGCAAACAGAGTTAAACAGAATTAAACAGAGGCAAACAGAGTTAAACAGCGTTAAACAGAGGCAAACAGAGTTAAATAGAGTTGAACAGTGGCAAACAGAGTTAAACAGAATTAAACAGAGGCAAACAGAGTTAAATAGATTGAAACAGAGGCAAACAGAGTTCAACAGAGACATACAGCGTTCAACAGAGTTAAACAAAGGCAAACAGAGGGAAACAGAGTGAAACAGATTTAAACAGAGGCATACAGAGTTAAACAGAGTTAAACAGATGCAAACAGAGTTGAACAGAGATAAACAGAGTTGAACAGAGTTAAATACAGGTAAACAGAGGGAAACAGAGTGAAACAGAGTTAAACCGAGGCAAACAGATTTGAACAGAGTTGAAAAGAGGCAAACAGAGTTAAACAGAGTTAAACAGAGGTAAAGAGAGACGAACAGAGTTAAACAGAGTTAAATGTAGGCAAGCAGAGTTCAACAGAGTTAAACAGAGGGAAACAGATGGAAACTGAATCAAACAGAGTTAAACAGAGCCATACAGAGTTAAACAGAATTAAACAGAGTTGAACAGAGGCAAACAGAATGAAACAAAATTAAACAGAGGCAGAGTTAAACAGAGGCAAATAGAGTTCAACAGAGTTAAACAGAGGATTTGAGAGTTAAACAAAGTTAAACAGAGGCATACAGAGTTAAACAGAGTTAAACAGAGGCATACAGAGTTAAACAGAGGCAAACAGAGGGAAACAGAGTGAAACAAAGTTAAACAGAGGCATACAGAGTTAAACAGAGTTAAACAGAGGCATACAGAGTTAAACAGAGTTAAAGAGATGCAAACAGAGTTGAACAGAGATAAACAGAGTTCAACAGAGTTAAACACATGTAAACAGATGGAAAATAAGTGAAACAGAGTTAAACCGAGGCAAACAGAGTTAAACAGAGTTGAACAGAGGCAAACAGAGTTAAACAGAGTTAAACAGATGCAAACAGAGTTGAACAGTGATAACCAGAGTTAAACAGAGGTAAAGAGAGACGAACAGAGTTACACAGTGTTAAACATAAGCAAACAGAGTTCAACAGAGTTGAACAGAGGCAAACAGAGTTAACCAGAGTTAAACAGAGGCAAACAGAGTTACACAGAGTTAAAAAGAGTTAAACAGAGGCAAACAGATTTGAACAGAGTTGAAAAGAGGCAAACAGAGATGAACAGAGTTAAACAGTGTTAAACGTAGGCAAGCAGAGGTCAACAGAGTTAAACAGAGTTAAACAGAGGGAAACAGATGGAAACTGAGTCAAACAGAGTTAAACAGAGGCAAACAGAGTGAAACAGCGTTAGACAGAGGCAAACAGAATTAAACAGAGTTAAACAGAGGCAAACAGAGTTAACCAGAATTAAACAGAGTTCAACAGAGTTAAACAGAGTTAAACAGGGGCAAACAGAGTTAAACAGCGTGAAACAGAGGCAATAAGAGTTAAATAGAGTTAAACATAAGCAAACAGAGTTCAACAGAGTTGAACAGAGGCAATAAGAGTTAACCAGAGTTAAACAGAGGCAAACAGAGTTACACAGAGTTAAACAGAGGCAAACAGAGTTAAATAGATTTCAACAGACGCAAACAGAGTTCAATAGAGTTAATCAGAGGCAAACAGAATTCAGCAGAGTTAAACACGGGCAAACAGAGGAAAACAGAGTGAAACAGAGTAAAACAGAGGCATACAGAGTTAAACAGAGTTAAACAGAGGCATACAGAGTTAACCAGAGGTAAACAGATGCAAACAGAGTTAAACAGCGTTAAGCAGAGGCATACAGAGTTCAACAGAGTTAAACACGGGTAAACAGAGGCAAACAGAGTTGAACAGAGTTAAACAGATTTGAACAGAGGCAAACAGAGTTAAATAGATTGAGACAGAGGCAAACAGAGTTGAACAGATATAAAGTGATTTCAACAGATTTAAACACAGGTAAACAGAGGGAAACAGATTTAAACAGAGGCAAACAGAGTTAAACAGAGTTAAACAGAGTTCAACTGAGGCAAAGAGAGGCGAACAGAGTTAAACAGAGTTAAACAGAGGCAAACAGAGTTAAACAGCGTTAAACAGAGGCAAACAGAGTTAAATAGAGTTGAACAGTGGCAAACAGAGTTAAACAGAATTAAACAGAGGCAAACAGAGTTTAATAGATTGAAACAGAGGCAAACAGAGTTCAACAGAGAAATACAGAGTTCAAGAGAGTTAAACAGAGGCAAACAGAGGGAAACAGAGTGAAACAGAGGCATACAGAGTAAAACAGAGTTAAACAGATGCAAACAGAGTTGAACAGAGATAAACAGAGTTAAACAGAGGTAAAGAGAGGCGAACAGTGTTAAACAGAGTTAAACATAAGCAAACAGAGTTCAACAGAGTTGAACAGAGGCAAACAGAGTTAACCAGAGTTAAACAGAGTCAAACAGAGTTACACGGAGTTAAACAGAGGCAAACAGATTTAAACAGCGTTAAACAGAGGCAAACAGAGTTAAATAGAGTTACACAGAGGCAAACAGAGTTTAACAGAGTTAAACAGAGGCAAACAGAGTTAAATAGAGTTGAACAGTGGCAAACAGAGTTAAACAGAATTAAACAGAGGCAGACAGAGTTAAACAGCGTTAAACAGAGGCAGAGTTAAATAGAGTTGAACAGTGGCAAACAGAGTTAAACAGAATTAAACAGAGGCAAACAGAGTTTAACAGAGTTAAACAGAGGCAAACAGAGTTAAATAGAGTTGAACAGTGGAATACAGAGTTAAGCAGAATAAAACAGAGGCAAACTGAGTATAGCAGCGTTAAACAGATGCAAACAGAGTTAAATAGAGTTGAACAGTGGCAAACAGAGTTAAACAGAGACATACAGAGTTCAACAGAGTTAAACAGAGGCAAACAGAGGGAAACAGAGTGAAACAGAATTAAACAGAGGCATACAGAGTTGAACAGAGTTGAACAGAGGCAAACAGAGTTAACAGAGTTAAACACAGGTAAAAAGAGATGAACAGAGTTAAACAGTGTTACACGTAGGCAAGCAGAGTTCAACAGTGTTAAACAGAGTTAAACAGGGGGAAACAGATGGAAACTGAGTCAGAGTTAAACAGAGGCAAACAGAGTGAAATAGAGTTAAACAGAGGCAAACAGAGTTAAACAGAGGCAAACAGATTTAAACAGAGGCAAAAAAAGTTCAACAGCGTTAAACAGAAACAAACAGAGTTAAATAGAGTTAAGTAGAGGCAAACAGATTTAAACAGAATTAAACAGAGGCAAACAGAGTTAAAAAGAGATGAACAGAGGCAAACAGAGCTAAACAGAGTTAAACATGGGCTAACATTTTTAAACAGAGTTAAACAGAGGCAAATAGAGTTCAACAGAGTTAAAAGAGGCATACAGAGTTAAACAGAGTTAAACAGGGGCAAACAGAGTGAAACAGAGATAAACCGAGGCAAACAGAGTTAAACAGAGTTGAACAGCGGCAAACAGAGTTAAACAGAGTTAAACAGAGGCAAACAGTGTTAAACAGAGATGAACAGAGTTAAACAGAGGTAAAGAGAGGCGAACAGAGTTAAACACAGTTAAACATAGGCAGAGTTCAACAGAGTTGAACAGAGGCAAACAGAGTTAAGCAGATTTAAACAGAGTTAAACAGAGGCAAACAGAGTTAAACAGAGGCAAACAGAGTTCCAAAGAGTTAAACAGAGTTGAACAGGGGCAAACAGAGGGAAACAGAGTGAAATAGAGTTAAACAGAGCCATACAGAGTTAAACAGAGATAAACAGAGTTGAACAGAGGCAAACAGAGTTAAACAGAGTTAAACAGAGGCAAACAGAGTTAAACAGATGCAAACAGAGTTAAACAGCGTTAAACAGAAGCAAACAGAGTTAAATATAGTTAAGTAGAGGCACACAGATTTAAACAGAATTAAACTGAGGCAAACAGAGTTAAAAAGAGATGAACAGAGGCAAACAGAGCTAAACAGAGTTAAACATGGGCAAACATTTTTAAACAGAGTTAAACAGAGGCAAATAGTGTTCAACAGAGTTAAAAGAGGCATACAGAGTTAAACAGAGTTAAACAGAGGCAAACAGAGTTAAACAGCGTTAAACAGGGGCAAACAGAATTAAATAGAGTTAAACAGAAGCAAACAGAGTTAAACAGAATTAAACAGAGGCAGACAGAGTTAAATATATTGAAACAGAGGCAAACAGAGTTCAACAGAGACATACAGAGTTTAACAGAGTTAAACAGAGGCAAACAGAGGGAAACAGATGCAAACAGAGTTGAACAGAGATAAACAGAGTTCAACAGAGACAAACAGAGATAAACAGCGTTAAACAGAGGCAAACAGAGTTAAATAGAGTTAAACAGTTGCAAACAGAGTTAAACAGAGTTAAACAGAGGCAAACAGAGGGAAACAGAGTGAAACAGAGTTAAACAGAGGCATACAGAGTTAAAGAGTTGAACAGAGGCAAACAGAGTTAAATAGATTGAAACAGATGCAAACAGAGTTGAACAGAGATAAACAGAGTTCAACAGAGTTAAACACAGGTAAACAGAGGGAAACAGAGTGAAACAGAGTAAAACCGAGGCAAACAGAGTTGAAGTGAGTTGAACAGAGGCAAACAGAGTTAAACAGAGTTAAACAGAGGTAAAGAGAGACGAACAGAGTTAAACAGAGTTAAATGTAGGCAAGCAGAATTCAACAGAGTTAAACAGAGGGAAACAGATGGAAACTGAATCAAACAGAGTTAAACAGAGCCATACAGAGTTAAACAGAGTTAAACAGAGTTGAACAGAGGCAAACAGAATGAACAGAGTTAAACAGAGGCAGAGTTAAACAGAGGCAAACAGAGTTCAACAGAGTTAAAAGAGGCATACAGAGTTAAACAGAGTTAAACAGGGGCAAACAGAGTGAAACAGAGATAAACCGAGGCAAACAGAGTTAAACAGAGTTGAACAGCGGCAAACAGAGTTAAACAGAGTTAAACAGAGGCAAACAGTGTTAAACAGAGATGAACAGAGTTAAACAGAGGTAAAGAGAGGCGAACAGAGTTAAACACAGTTAAACATAGGCAGAGTTCAACAGAGTTGAACAGAGGCAAACAGAGTTAAGCAGATTTAAACAGAGTTAAACAGAGGCAAACAGAGTTAAACAGAGGCAAACAGAGTTCCAAAGAGTTAAACAGAGTTGAACATGGGCAAACAGAGGGAAACAGAGTGAAATAGAGTTAAACAGAGCCATACAGAGTTAAACAGAGATAAACAGAGTTGAACAGAGGCAAACAGAGTTAAACAGAGTTAAACAGAGGCAAACAGAGTTAAACAGATGCAAACAGAGTTAAACAGCGTTAAACAGAAGCAAACAGAGTTAAATATAGTTAAGTAGAGGCACACAGATTTAAACAGAATTAAACTGAGGCAAACAGAGTTAAAAAGAGATGAACAGAGGCAAACAGAGCTAAACAGAGTTAAACATGGGCAAACATTTTTAAACAGAGTTAAACAGAGGCAAATAGAGTTCAACAGAGTTAAAAGAGGCATACAGAGTTAAACAGAGTTAAACAGAGGCAAACAGAGTTAAACAGCGTTAAACAGGGGCAAACAGAGTTAAATAGAGTTAAACAGTGGCAAACAGAGTTAAACAGAATTAAACAGAGGCAGACAGAGTTAAATATATTGAAACAGAGGCAAACAGAGTTCAACAGAGACATACAGAGTTTAACAGAGTTAAACAGAGGCAAACAGAGGGAAACAGATGCAAACAGAGTTGAACAGAGATAAACAGTGTTCAGCAGATACAAACAGAGATAAACAGCGTTAAACAGAGGCAAACAGAGTTAAACAGAGTTAAACAGTGGCAAACAGAGTTAAACAGAGTTAAACAGAGGCAAACAGAGGGAAACAGAGTGAAACAGAGTTAAACAGAGGCATACAGAGTTAAAGAGTTGAACAGAGGCAAACAGAGTTAAATAGATTGAAACAGATGCAAACAGAGTTGAACAGAGATAAACAGAGTTCAACAGAGTTAAACACAGGTAAACAGAGGGAAACAGAGTGAAACAGAGTAAAACCGAGGCAAACAGAGTTGAAGTGAGTTGAACAGAGGCAAACAGAGTTAAACAGAGTTAAACAGAGGTAAAGAGAGACGAACAGAGTTAAACAGAGTTAAATGTAGGCAAGCAGAATTCAACAGAGTTAAACAGAGGGAAACAGATGGAAACTGAATCAAACAGAGTTAAACAGAGCCATACAGAGTTAAACAGAGTTAAACAGAGTTGAACAGAGGCAAACAGAATGAAACAGAGTTAAACAGAGGCAGAGTTAAACAGAGGCAAACAGAGTTCAACAGAGTTAAACAGAGGATTTGAGAGTTAAACAGAGTTAAACAGAGGCAAACAGAGTTAAACAGCGTTAAACAGAAGCAAACGGAGTTAAATAGAGTTGAACAGTGGCAAACAGAGGGAAGCAGAGTGAAACAAAGTTAAACAGAGGCATACAGAGTTAAACAGAGTTAAACAGAGGCATACAGAGTTAAACAGAGGCAAACAGAGTGAAACAAAGTTAAACAGAGGCATACAGAGTTAAACAGAGTTAAACAGATGCAAACAGAGTTGAACAGAGATAAACAGAGTTCAACAGAGTTAAACACATGTAAACAGATGGAAACTAAGTGAAACAGAGTTAAACCGAGGCAAACAGAGTTAAACAGAGTTGAAAAGAGGCAAACAGAGTTAAACAGAGTTAAACAGATGCAAACAGAGTTAAGCAGAGATAACCAGAGTTAAACAGAGGTAAAGAGAGACGAACAGAGTTAAACAGTGTTAAACATAAGCAAACAGAGTTCAACAGAGTTGAACAGAGGCAAACAGAGTTAACCAGAGTTAAACAGAGGCAAACAGAGTTACACAGATTTAAAAAGAGTTAAACAGAGGCAAACAGATTTAATCAGCGTTAAACAGAGGCAAACAGAGTTACATAGAGTTAAACAGAGGCAAACAGGGTTTAACAGAGTTAAACAGAGGCAAACAGAGTTAAATAGAGTTCGACAGAGGCAAGCAGAGTTCAATAGAGTTAATCAGAGGCGTACAGAGTTCAACAGAGTTAAACACGGGAAGCAGAGGGAAACAGAGTGTAACAGAGTTAAACAGAGGCATACAGAGTTAAACAGAGTTACACAGAGGCATACAGAGTTAAACAGAGATAAACAGATGCAAACAGAGTTAAACAGCGTTACACATGGCATACAGAGTTCAACAGAGTTAAACACGGGCAAACAGAGGCAAACAGAGTTCAACAGAGACAAACAGAGTTCAACAGAGTTAAACAGAGTTAAACAGAGGCATACAGAGTTAAACAGAGTTGAACAGAGGCAAACAGAGTTCAATAGATTGAGACAGAGGCAAACGGAGTTGAACAGAGATAAACAGATTTCAACAGATTTAAACACAGGTAAACAGAGGGTAACAGAGTGAAACAGAGTTAAACCGAGGCAAACAGAGTTAAACAGTGCTGAACAGAGGTAAGTATAGTTAAACAGAGTTAAACAGAGTGAGGCAGAGGCAAAGAGAGGTGAACAGAGTTAAACAGAGTTAAACATAGGCAAACAGAGTTAAACAGAGTTGAACAGAGGCAAACAGAGTTAAACAGAGGCAAACAGAGTGAAACAGTGTTAAAGAGAGGCAAACAGAGGTAAACAGAGGCAAACAGAGTTAAACAGAGTTGAACAGAGGCAAACAGAGCTAAACAGAGTTAAACAGATGCAAACAGAGTGAAACAGAGTAAAACAGAGGTATACAGAGTTAAACAGAGTTAACCAGAGTTAAACAGAGGCAAACAGAGTTAAATGGAGTTCAACAGAGGCAAACAGAGTTAAATAGAGTTAAATGGAGCAAACTGAGTTAAACAGAATTAAACTGAGGCAAACAGATTTAAACAGAGATGGACAGAGGCAAACAGATCTAAACAGAGTTAAACAGGGGCAAACATGTTTAAACAGATTTAAACAGAGGCAAACAGAGTTGACCAGAGTTAAAAGAGGCATACAGAGTTAAAGAGAGTTAAACAGAGGCAAATGGAGTTAAACAGCGTTAAACGGAGTCAAACAGATTTTAATAGAGTTAAACAGTGGTAAACCGAGTTAAACAGAATTAAACAGAGGCAAACACAGTTAAATAGAGTTAAACAGAGGCAAACAGAGTTAAACAGAGTTAAATGGAGGCACACAGAGTAAAACATTTTTAAACAGATGCAAACAGAGTTCAACAGAGATAAACAGATTTCAGCAGAGTTAAACCGAGTTAAACAGAGGTAAACAGTGGGAAACAGAGTGAAACAGAGTTAAACAGGCAGGCAGAGTTAAACAGAATTAAACAGAGGGAAACAGATGGAAAGTGAGTCAAACAGAGTTAAACAGAGGCAAACAGAGTGAAACAGAGTTAAACAGAGGCAAACAGAGTTAAATAGAGATAAACAGAGGCAAACAGAGTTAACCAGAATTAAACAGAGTTCAACAAAGTTAAACAGAGCTAAACAGAGGCAAACAGAGTTAAACAGAGGGAAACAGAGTTAACCAGAGGCAAAATAGTTCAACAGAGTTAAAGAGAGGATTAAAGAGTTAAACACAGTGAAACAGAGGCAAACAGATTTACACAGCGTGAAACAGAAGCAAACAGAGTTAAATAGAGGCAAACAGAGCTAAACAGAGTTAAACAGAGTAAAGAAGAGTTCGACAGAGTTAAACAGATGCAAACAGAGTTGAACAGAGATAAACAGAGTTAAACAGAGGCAAACAGAGTTAAACAGCGTTAAACAGAGGCAAACAGAGTTAAATAGAGTTAAACAGAGGCAAACAGAGTTAAATAGTGTTGAACAGTGGCAAACAGAGTTAAACAGAATTAAACAGAGGCAAACAGAGTTAAACAGCGTTAAACAGAGGCAAACAGAGTTAAATAGAGTTGAACAGTGGCAAACAGAGTTAAACAGAATTAAACAGAGGCAAACAGAGTTAAATAGATTGAAACAGAGGCAAACAGAGTTCAACAGAGACATACAGCGTTCAACAGAGTTAAACAGAGGCAAACAGAGGGAAACAGAGTGAAACAGATTTAAACAGAGGCATACAGAGTTAAACAGAGTTAAACAGATGCAAACAGAGTTGAACAGAGATAAACAGAGTTGAACAGAGTTAAATACAGGTAAACAGAGGGAAACAGAGTGAAACAGAGTTAAACCGAGGCAAACAGATTTGAACAGAGTTGAAAAGAGGCAAACAGAGTTAAACAGAGTTAAACACAGGTAAAGAGAGATGAACAGAGTTAAACAGTGTTAAACGTAGGCAAGCAGAGGTCAAAAGAGTTAAACAGAGTTAAACAGAGGGAAACAGATGGAAACTGAGTCAAACAGAGTTAAACAGAGGCAAACAGAGTGAAACAGCGTTAAACAGAGGCAAACAGAGTGAAATAGAGTTAAACAGAGGCAAACAGAGTTAACCAGAATTAAACAGAGTTCAACAGAGTTAAACAGAGTTAAACAGGGGCACACAGAGTTAAACAGCGTGAAACAGAGGCAATAAGAGTTAAATAGAGTTAAACATAAGCAAACAGAGTTCAACAGAGTTGAACAGAGGCAATAAGAGTTAACCAGAGTTAAACAGAGGCAAACAGAGTTACACAGAGTTAAACAGAGGCAAACAGAGTTAAATAGATTTCAATAGACGCAAACAGAGTTCAATAGAGTTAATCAGAGGCAAACAGAATTCAGCAGAGTTAAACACGGGCAAACAGAGGAAAACAGAGTTAAACAGAGGCATACAGAGTTAAACAGAGTTAAACAGAGGCATACAGAGTTAACCAGAGGTAAACAGATGCAAACAGAGTTAAACAGCGTTAAGCAGAGGCATACAGAGTTCAACAGAGTTACACACGGGCAAACAGAGGCAAACAGAGTTGAACAGAGTTAAACAGATTTAAACAGAGGCAAACAGAGTTCAACAGATTTAAACAGAGTTAAACAGAGGCATACAGTTTTAAGCAGATTTGAACAGAGGCAAACAGAGTTAAATAGATTGAGACAGAGGCAAACAGAGTTGAACAGATATAAAGTGATTTCAACAGATTTAAACACAGGTAAACAGAGGGAAACAGAGTTAAACAGAGGCAAACAGAGTTAAACAGAGTTAAACAGCGTTAAACAGAGGCAAAGAGAGGCGAACAGAGTTAAACAGAGTTAAACAGAGGCAAACAGAGTTAAGCAGCGTTAAACAGAGGCAAACAGAGTTAAATAGAGTTGAACAGTGGCAAACAGAGTTAAACAGAATTAAACAGAGGCAAACAGAGTCAAATAGATTTAAACAGAGGCAAACAGAGTTCAACAGAGCAACACAGAGTTCAAGAGAGTTAAACAGAGGCAAACAGAGGGAAACAGAGTGAAACAGAGTTAAACAGGGGCATACAGAGTTAAACAGAGTCAAACAGAGGCATACAGAGTAAAACAGAATTAAACAGATTCAAACAGAGTTGAACAGAGATAAACAGATTTAAACAGAGGGAAAGAGAGGCGAAAAGAGTTAAACAGAGTTAAACATAAGCAAACAGAGTTCAACAGAGTTGAACAGAGGCAAACAGAGTTAACCAGAGTTAAACAGAGTCAAACAGAGTTACACGGAGTTAAACAGAGGCAAACAGATTTAAACAGCGTTAAACAGAGGCAAACAGAGTTAAATAGAGTTACACAGAGGCAAACAGAGTTTAACAGAGTTAAACAGAGGCAAACAGAGTTAAATAGAGTTGAACAGTGGCAAACAGAGTTAAACAGAATTAAACAGAGGCAAACAGAGTTAAACAGCGTTAAACAGAGGCAAACAGAGTTAAATAGAGTTGAACAGTGGCAAACAGAGTTAAACAGAATTAAACAGAGGCAAACAGCGTTTAACAGAGTTAAACAGAGGCAAAGAGAGTTAAATAGAGTTGAACAGTGGAATACAGAGTTAAACAGAATAAAACAGAGGCAAAATGAGTATAGCAGCGTTAAACAGATGCAAACAGAGTTAAATAGTGTTGAACAGTGGCAAACAGAGTTAAACAGAGACATACAGAGTTCAACAGAGTTAAACAGAGGCAAACAGAGGGAAACAGAGTGAAACAGAGTTAAACCGAGACAAACAGAGTTGAACAGAGTTGAACAGAGGCAAACAGAGTTAACAGAGTTAAAAACAGGTAAAAAGAGATGAACAGAGTTAAACAGTGTTACACGTAGGCAAGCAGAGTTCAACAGTGTTAAACAGAGTTGAACAGGGGGAAACAGATGGAAACTGAGTCAGACTTAAACAGAGGCAAACAGAGTGAAACAGCGTTAATCAGAGGCAAACAGAGTTAAATAGAGTTAAACAGAGGCAAACAGAGTTAAGCAGAGGCAAACAGAGTTAAACAGAGGCAAAAATAGTTCAACAGAGTTAAAGAGCGGATTAAAGAGTTTAACAGAGTGAAACAGAGGCAAACAGAGTTACACAGCGTGAAACAGAAGCAAACAGAGTTAAATAGAGTTAAATAGAGGCAAACAGAGTTAAACAGAATTAAACTGAGGCATACAGAGTTAAACAGAGATAAACAGAGGCAAACAGAGCAACACAGAGTTAAACAGAGGCAAGAAGATTTCAACAGATTTAAACAGATGCAAACATAGTTGAACAGAGATAAGCAGAGTTCAACAGAGTTAAACACACGTAAACAGATGGAAACTAAGTGAAACAGAGTTAAATCGAGGCAAACAGAGTTAAACAGAGGCAAACAGAGTTAAACAGACATAAACAACGTTAAACAGAGGTAAAGAGAGGCGAACAGATTTAAACAGAGATAAACATAAGCAAACAGAGTTCAACAGAGTTGAACAGAGGCAAACAGAGTTAACCAGAGTTAAACAGAGGCAAACAGAGTTACACAGAGTTAAACAGAGTTAAACAGAGGCAAACAGAGTTAAAGAGCGTTAAACAGAGGCAAACAGAGTTAAATAGAGTTAAACAGAGGCAAACAGAATTTAACAGAGTTAAACAGAGGCAAACAGTGTTAAATAGAGTTGAACAGTGGCAAACAGAGTTAAACAGAATAAAACAGAGGCAAACAGAGTAAAACAGCGTTAAACAGATGCAAACAGAGTTAAATAGTGTTGAACAGTGGCAAACAGAGTTAAACAGAATTAAACAGAGGCAAACAGAGTTAAATAGATTGAAACAGAGGCAAATAGAGTTCAACAGAGACATACAGAGTTCAACAGAGTTAAACACAGGTACACAGAGGGAAACAGAGTGAAACAGAGTTAAACCGAGGCAAACAGAGTTGAACAGAGTTGAACAGAGGCAAACAGAGTTAAACAGAGTTAAACATAGGTAAAGAGAGATGAACAGAGTTAAACAGTGTTAAACGTAGGCAAGCAGAGTTCAACAGAGTTAAACAGAGTTAAACAGAGGGAAACAGATGGAAACTGAGTCAAACAGAGTTAACCAGAGGCAAACAGAGTTAAATAGAGTTAAACAGAGGCATACAGAGTCAAACAGAGTTAACCAGAGGCAAACAGAGTGAAACAGCGTTAAACAGAGGCAAACAGAGTTAAATAGAGTTAAATAGAGGCAAACAGAGCTAAACAGAGTTAAACAGAGTAAAGAAGAGTTCGACAGAGTTAAACAGATGCAAACAGAGTTGAACAGAGATAAACAGAGTTAAACAGAGGAGACAGAGTTAAACAGCGTTAAACAGAGGCAAACAGAGTTAAATAGAGTTAAACAGAGGCAAACAGAGTTAAATAGTGTTGAACAGTGGCAAACAGAGTTAAACAGAATTAAACAGAGGCAAACAGAGTTAAACAGCGTTAAACAGAGGCAAACAGAGTTAAATAGAGTTGAACAGTGGCAAACAGAGTTAAACAGAATTAAACAGAGGCAAACAGAGTTAAATAGATTGAAACAGAGGCAAACAGAGTTCAACAGAGACATACAGCGCTCAACAGAGTTAAACAGAGGCAAACAGAGGGAAACAGAGTGAAACAGATTTAAACAGAGGCATACAGAGTTAAACAGAGTTAAACAGATGCAAACAGAGTTGAACAGAGATAAACAGAGTTGAACAGAGTTAAATACAGGTAAACAGAGGGAAACAGAGTGAAACAGAGTTAAACCGAGGCAAACAGATTTGAACAGAGTTGAAAAGAGGCAAACAGAGTTAAACAGAGTTAAACACAGGTAAAGAGAGATGAACAGAGTTAAACAGTGTTAAACGTAGGCAAGCAGAGGTCAACAGAGTTAAACAGAGTTAAACAGAGGGAAACAGATGGAAACTGAGTCAAACAGAGTTAAACAGAGGCAAACAGAGTGAAACAGCGTTAAACAGAGGCAAACAGAGTGAAATAGAGTTAAACAGAGGCAAACAGAGTTAACCAGAGGTAAACAGATGCAAACAGAGTTAAACAGCGTTAAGCAGAGGCATACAGAGTTCAACAGAGTTACACACGGGCAAACAGAGGCAAACAGAGTTGAACAGAGTTAAACAGATTTAAACAGAGGCAAACAGAGTTCAACAGATTTAAACAGAGTTAAACAGAGGCATACAGTTTTAAACAGATTTGAACAGAGGCAAACAGAGTTAAATAGATTGAGACAGAGGCAAACAGAGTTGAACAGATATAAAGTGATTTCAACAGATTTAAACACAGGTAAACAGAGGGAAACAGAGTTAAACAGAGGCAAACAGAGTTAAACAGAGTTAAACAGCGTTAAACAGAGGCAAAGAGAGGCGAACAGAGTTAAACAGAGTTAAACAGAGGCAAACAGAGTTAAGCAGCGTTAAACAGAGGCAAACAGAGTTAAATAGAGTTGAACAGTGGCAAACAGAGTTAAACAGAATTAAACAGAGGCAAACAGAGTCAAATAGATTTAAACAGAGGCAAACAGAGTTCAACAGAGCAACACAGAGTTCAAGAGAGTTAAACAGAGGCAAACAGAGGGAAACAGAGTGAAACAGAGTTAAACAGAGGCATACAGAGTTAAACAGAGTCAAACAGAGGCATACAGAGTAAAACAGAATTAAACAGATTCAAACAGAGTTGAACAGAGATAAACAGATTTAAACAGAGGTAAAGAGAGGCGAAAAGAGTTAAACAGAGTTAAACATAAGCAAACAGAGTTCAACAGAGTTGAACAGAGGCAAACAGAGTTAACCAGAGTTAAACAGAGTCAAACAGAGTTACACGGAGTTAAACAGAGGCAAACAGATTTAAACAGCGTTAAACAGAGGCAAACAGAGTTAAATAGAGTTACACAGAGGCAAACAGAGTTTAACAGAGTTAAACAGAGGCAAACAGAGTTAAATAGAGTTGAACAGTGGCAAACAGAGTTAAACAGAATTAAACAGAGGCAAACAGAGTTAAACAGCGTTAAACAGAGGCAAACAGAGTTAAATAGAGTTGAACAGTGGCAAACAGAGTTAAACAGAATTAAACAGAGGCAAACAGAGTTTAACAGAGTTAAACAGAGGCAAACAGAGTTAAATAGAGTTGAACAGTGGAATACAGAGTTAAACAGAATAAAACAGAGGCAAACTGAGTATAGCAGCGTTAAACAGATGCAAACAGAGTTAAATAGTGTTGAACAGTGGCAAACAGAGTTAAACAGAGACATACAGAGTTCAACAGAGTTAAACAGAGGCAAACAGAGGGAAACAGAGTGAAACAGAATTAAACAGAGGCATACAGAGTTAAACAGAGTTGAACAGAGTTCAACAGTGTTAAACACAGGTAAACAGAGGGAAACAGAGTGAAACAGAGTTAAACCGAGACAAACAGAGTTGAACAGAGTTGAACAGAGGCAAACAGAGTTAACAGAGTTAAACACAGGTAAAAAGAGATGAACAGAGTTAAACAGTGTTACACGTAGGCAAGCAGAGTTCAACAGTGTTAAACAGAGTTAAACAGGGGGAAACAGATGGAAACTGAGTCAGAGTTAAACAGAGGCAAACAGAGTGAAACAGCGTTAAACAGAGGCAAACAGAGTTAAATAGAGTTAAACAGAGGCAAACAGAGTTAAGCAGAGGCAAACAGAGATAAACAGAGGCAAAAATAGTTCAACAGAGTTAAAGAGCGGATTAAAGAGTTTAACAGAGTGAAACAGAGGCAAACAGAGTTACACAGCGTGAAACAGAAGCAAACAGAGTTAAATAGAGTTAAATAGAGGCAAACAGAGTTAAACAGAATTAAACTGAGGCATACAGAGTTAAACAGAGATAAACAGAGGCAAACAGAGCAACACAGAGTTAAACAGAGGCAAGAAGATTTCAACAGATTTAAACAGATGCAAACATAGTTGAACAGAGATAAGCAGAGTTCAACAGAGTTAAACACACGTAAACAGATGGAAACTAAGTGAAACAGAGTTAAATCGAGGCAAACAGAGTTAAACAGAGGCAAACAGAGTTAAACAGACATAAACAACGTTAAACAGAGGTAAAGAGAGGCGAACAGATTTAAACAGAGATAAACATAAGCAAACAGAGTTCAACAGAGTTGAACAGAGGCAAACAGAGTTAACCAGAGTTAAACAGAGGCAAACAGAGTTACACAGAGTTAAACAGAGGCAAACAGAGTTAAAGAGCGTTAAACAGAGGCAAACAGAGTTAAATAGAGTTAAACAGAGGCAAACAGAATTTAACAGAGTTAAACAGAGGCAAACAGTGTTAAATAGAGTTGAGCAGTGGCAAACAGAGTTAAACAGAATTAAACAGAGGCAAACAGAGTAAAACAGCGTTAAACAGATGCAAACAGAGTTAAATAGTGTTGAACAGTGGCAAACAGAGTTAAACAGAATTAAACAGAGGCAAACAGAGTTAAATAGATTGAAACAGAGGCAAATAGATTTCAACAGAGACATACAGAGTTCAACAGAGTTAAACACAGGTACACAGAGGGAAACAGAGTGAAACAGAGTTAAACCGAGGCAAACAGAGTTGAACAGAGTTGAACAGAGGCAAACAGAGTTAAACAGAGTTAAACATAGGTAAAGAGAGATGAACAGAGTTAAACAGTGTTAAACGTAGGCAAGCAGAGTTCAACAGAGTTAAACAGAGTTAAACAGAGGGAAACAGATGGAAACTGAGTCAAACAGAGTTAACCAGAGGCAAACAGAGTGAAACAGCGTTAAACAGAGGCAAACAGAGTTAAATAGAGTTAAACAGAGGCATACAGAGTTAAACAGAGTTAAACAGAGGCATACAGAGTTAACCAGAGGTAAACAGATGCAAACAGAGTTAAACAGCGTTAAGCGGAGGCATACAGAGTTCAACAGAGTTAAACACGGGCAAACAGAGGCAAACAGAGTTGAACAGAGTTAAACAGATTTAAAGAGAGGCAAACAGAGGTCAGCAGATTTAAACAGAGTTAAACAGAGGCATACAGAGTTAAACAGATTTGAACAGAGGCAAACCGAGTTAAATAGATTGAGACAGAGGCAAACAGAGTTGAACAGATATAAAGTGATTTCAACAGATTTAAACACAGGTAAACAGAGGGAAACAGAGTTAAACAGAGGCAAACAGAGTTAAACAGAGTTAAACAGAGTTAAACAGAGGCAAAGAGAGGCGAACAGAGTTAAACAGAGTTAAACAGAGGCAAACAGAGTTAAACAGCTTTAAACAGAGGCAAACAGAGTTAAATAGAGGTGAACAGTGGCAAACAGAGTTAAACAGAATTAAACAGAGGCAAACAGAGTTAAATAGATTGAAACAGAGGCAAACAGAGTTCAACAGAGACATACAGAGTTCAAGAGTGTTAAACAGAGGCAAACAGAGGGAAACAGAGTGAAACAGAGTTAAACAGAGGCATACAGAGTTAAACAGAGTCAAACAGAGGCATACAGAGTAAAACAGAGTTAAACAGATGCAAACAGAGTTGAACAGAGATAAACAGAGTTAAACAGATGTAAAGAGAGGCGAACAGAGTTAAACAGAGTTAAACATAAGCAAACAGATTTCAACAGAGTTGAACAGAGGCAAACAGAGTTAACCAGAGTTAAACAGAGTCAAACAGAGTTACACAGAGTTAAACAGAGGCAAACAGAGTTAAACAGCGTTAAACAGAGGCAAACAGAGTTAAGTAGAGTTACACAGAGGCAAAAAGAGTTTAACAGAGTTAAACGGAGGCAAACAAAGTTAACTAGAGTTGAACAGTGGCAAACAGAGTTAAACAGAATTAAACAGCGGCAAACAGAGTTTAACAGAGTTAAACAGAGGCAAACAGAGTTAAATAGAGTTGAACAGTGGCAAACAGAGTTAAACAGAATAAAACAGAGGCAAACTGAGTATAGCAGCGTTAAAAAGATGCAAACAGAGTTAAATAGTGTTGAACAGTGGCAAACAGAGTTAAACAGAGACATACAGAGTTCAACAGAGTTAAACAGAGGCAAACAGAGGGAAACAGAGTGAAACAGAATTAAACAGAGGCATACAGAGTTAAACAGAGTTGAACAGAGTTCAACAGTGTTAAACACAGGTAAACAGATGGAAACAGACTGAAACAGAGTTAAACCGAGACAAATAGTGTTGAACAGAGTTGAACAGAGGCAAACAGATTTAACAGAGTTAAACACAGGTAAAAAGAGATGAACAGAGTTAAACAGTGTTACACGTAGGCAAGCAGAGTTCAACAGTGCTAAACAGAGTTAAACACCGGGAAATAGATGCAAACTGAGTCAAACAGAGTTAAACAGAGGCAAACAGAGTGAAACAACGTTAAACAGAGGCAAACAGAGTTAAATAGAGTTAAACAGAGGCAAACAGAGTTAAACAGAGGCAAACAGAGTTAAACAGAGGCAAAAATAGTTCAACAGAGTTAAAGAGCGGATTAAAGAGTTAAACAGAGTGAAACAGAGGCAAACAGAGTTACACAGCGTGAAACAGAAGCAAACAGAGTTTAATAGAGTTAAATAGAGGCAAACAGAGTTAAACAGAATTAAACTGAGGCATAAAGAGTTAAACAGAGATAAACAGAGGCAAACAGAGCAACACAGAGTTAAACAGAGGCAAGAAGATTTCAACAGAGTTAAACAGATGCAAACATAGTTGAACAGAGATAAACAGAGTTCAACAGAGTTAAACACATGTAAACAGATGGAAACTAAGTGAAACAGAGTTAAACCGAGGCAAACACAGTTAAACAGAGGCAAACAGAGATAAACAGAGATAAACAACGTTAAACAGAGGTAAAGAGAGGTGAACAGATTTAAACAGAGATAAACATAAGCAAACAGAGTTCAACAGAGTTAAACAGAGGCAAACAGAGTTACACAGAGTTAAACAGAGTTAAACAGAGGCAAACAGAGTTAAACAGCGTTAAACAGAGGCAAACAGAGTTAAATAGAGTTAAACAGAGGCAAACAGAGTTTAACAGAGTTAAACAGAGGCAAACAGAGTTAAATAGAGTTGAACAGTGGCAAACAGATTTAAACAGAATAAAACAGAGGCAAACAGAGTAAAACAGCGTTAAACAGATGCAAACAGAGTTAAATAGTGTTGAACAGTGGCAAACAGAGTTAAACAGAATTAAACAGAGGCAAACAGACTTAAATAGATTGAAACAGAGGCAAACAGAGTTCAACAGAGACATAGAGAGTTGAACTGAGTTAAACACAGGTAAACAGAGGGAAACAGAGTGAAGCAGAGTTTATCCGAGGCAAACAGAGTCACACAGAATTAAACAGAGGCAAACAGAGTTAAACAGAGTTAAACAGAGGCAAACAGAGTTAAATAGAGTTAGACAGAGGCAAACAGAGTTTAACAGAGTTAAACAGAGGCAAACAGAGTTAAATAGAGTTGAACAGTGGCAAACAGAGTCAAACAGAATTAAACAGAGACAAACAGAGTTAAACAGCGTTAAACAGAGGCAAACAGAGTTAAATAGAGTTGAACAGTGGCAAACAGAGTTAAACAGAATTAAACAGAGGCAAACAGAGTTAAATAGATTGAAACAGAGGCAAACAGAGTTCAACAGAGGCAAACAGAGTTAAACAGAGGCAAAAATAGTTCAACAGAGTTAAAGAGAGGATTAAAGAGTTAAACAGAGTGAAACAGAGGCAAACAGAGTTACACAGCGTGAAACAGAAGCAAACAGAGTTAAATAGAGTTAAATAGAGGCAAACAGAGTTAAACAGAATTAAACTGAAGCATACAGAGTTAAACAGCGTTAAACAGAGGCAAACAGAGTTAAATAGAGTTAAACAGAGGCAAACAGAGTTTAACAGAGTTAAACAGAGGCAAACAGAGTTAAATAGAGTTGAACAGTGGCAAACGGGGTTAAACAGAATAAAACAGAGGCAAACAGAGTAAAACAGCGTTAAACAGATGCAAACAGAGTTAAATAGTGTTGAACAGTGGCAAACAGAGTTACACAGAATAAAACAGAGGCAAAAAGAGTTAAATAGATTGAAACAGATGCAAACAGAGTTCAGTAGAGACATACAGAGTTCAACAGATTTCAACAGAGTTAAACAGGGGCAAACAGAGTTAAATAGTGTTGAACAGTGGCAAACAGAGTTAAACAGAATTAAACAGAGGCAAACAGAGTTAAATAGATTGAAACAGAGGCAAACAGAGTTCAACAGAGACATACAGCATTCAACAGAGTTAAACAGAGGCAAACAGAGGGAAACAGAGTGAAACAGAGTTAAACAGAGGCATACAGAGTTAAACAGAGTTAAGCAGACGCAAACAGAGTTGAACAGTGATAAACAGAGTTCAACAGAGTTAAATACAGGTAAACAGAGGGTAACAGAGTGAAACAGAGTTAAACAGAGGCAAACAGAGTTGAACAGAGTTGAACAGAGGCAAACAGAGTTAAACAGAGTTAAACACAGGTAAAGAGAGATGAACAGAGTTAAACAGTGTTAAACGTAGGCAAGCAGAGTTCAACAGAGTTAAACAGAGTTAAACAGAGGGAAACAGATGGAAAGTGAGTCAAACAGAGTTAAACAGAGGCAAACAGAGTGAAAAAAGCGTTAAACAGAGGCAAACAGATTTAAATAGAGTTAAACAGAGGCAAACAGAGTTAACCAGAATTAAACAGAGTTCAACAGAGTTAAACAGAGTTACACAGGGGCAAACAGAGTTAAACAGCGTGAAACAGAGGCAAACAGAGTTAAATAGAGTTGAACAGTGGCAAACAGAGTTAAACAGAATTAAACAGAGGCAAACAGAGTTTAACAGAGTTAAACAGAGGCAAACAGAGTTAAATAGAGTTGAACAGTGGAATACAGAGTTAAACAGAATAAAACAGAGGCAAACTGAGTATAGCAGCGTTAAACAGATGCAAACAGAGTTAAATAGTGTTGAACAGTGGCAAACAGAGTTAAACAGAGACATACAGAGTTCAACAGAGTTAAACAGAGGCAAACAGAGGGAAACAGAGTGAAACAGAATTAAACAGAGGCATACAGAGTTAAACAGAGTTGAACAGAGTTCAACAGTGTTAAACACAGGTAAACAGAGGGAAACAGAGTGAAACAGAGTTAAACCGAGACAAACAGAGTTGAACAGAGTTGAACAGAGGCAAACAGAGTTAACAGAGTTAAACACAGGTAAAAAGAGATGAACAGAGTTTAAACAGTGTTACACGTAGGCAAGCAGAGTTCAACAGTGTTAAACAGAGTTAAACAGGGGGAAACAGATGGAAACTGAGTCAGAGTTAAACAGAGGCAAACAGAGTGAAACAGCGTTAAACAGAGGCAAACAGAGTTAAATAGAGTTAAACAGAGGCAAACAGAGTTAAGCAGAGGCAAACAGAGATAAACAGAGGCAAAAAATAGTTCAACAGAGTTAAAGAGCGGATTAAAGAGTTTAACAGAGTGAAACAGAGGCAAACAGAGTTACACAGCGTGAAACAGAAGCAAACAGAGTTAAATAGAGTTAAATAGAGGCAAACAGAGTTAAACAGAATTAAACTGAGGCATACAGAGTTAAACAGAGATAAACAGAGGCAAACAGAGCAACACAGAGTTAAACAGAGGCAAGAAGATTTCAACAGATTTAAACAGATGCAAACATAGTTGAACAGAGATAAGCAGAGTTCAACAGAGTTAAACACACGTAAACAGATGGAAACTAAGTGAAACAGAGTTAAATCGAGGCAAACAGAGTTAAACAGAGGCAAACAGAGTTAAACAGACATAAACAACGTTAAACAGAGGTAAAGAGAGGCGAACAGATTTAAACAGAGATAAACATAAGCAAACAGAGTTCAACAGAGTTGAACAGAGGCAAACAGAGTTAACCAGAGTTAAACAGAGGCAAACAGAGTTACACAGAGTTAAACAGAGGCAAACAGAGTTAAAGAGCGTTAAACAGAGGCAAACAGAGTTAAATAGAGTTAAACAGAGGCAAACAGAATTTAACAGAGTTAAACAGAGGCAAACAGTGTTAAATAGAGTTGAGCAGTGGCAAACAGAGTTAAACAGAATTAAACAGAGGCAAACAGAGTAAAACAGCGTTAAACAGATGCAAACAGAGTTAAATAGTGTTGAACAGTGGCAAACAGAGTTAAACAGAATTAAACAGAGGCAAACAGAGTTAAATAGATTGAAACAGAGGCAAATAGATTTCAACAGAGACATACAGAGTTCAACAGAGTTAAACACAGGTACACAGAGGGAAACAGAGTGAAACAGAGTTAAACCGAGGCAAACAGAGTTGAACAGAGTTGAACAGAGGCAAACAGAGTTAAACAGAGTTAAACATAGGTAAAGAGAGATGAACAGAGTTAAACAGTGTTAAACGTAGGCAAGCAGAGTTCAACAGAGTTAAACAGAGTTAAACAGAGGGAAACAGATGGAAACTGAGTCAAACAGAGTTAACCAGAGGCAAACAGAGTGAAACAGCGTTAAACAGAGGCAAACAGAGTTAAATAGAGTTAAACAGAGGCATACAGAGTTAAACAGAGTTAAACAGAGGCATACAGAGTTAACCAGAGGTAAACAGATGCAAACAGAGTTAAACAGCGTTAAGCGGAGGCATACAGAGTTCAACAGAGTTAAACACGGGCAAACAGAGGCAAACAGAGTTGAACAGAGTTAAACAGATTTAAAGAGAGGCAAACAGAGGTCAGCAGATTTAAACAGAGTTAAACAGAGGCATACAGAGTTAAACAGATTTGAACAGAGGCAAACCGAGTTAAATAGATTGAGACAGAGGCAAACAGAGTTGAACAGATATAAAGTGATTTCAACAGATTTAAACACAGGTAAACAGAGGGAAACAGAGTTAAACAGAGGCAAACAGAGTTAAACAGAGTTAAACAGAGGCAAAGAGAGGCGAACAGAGTTAAACAGAGTTAAACAGAGGCAAACAGAGTTAAACAGCTTTAAACAGAGGCAAACAGAGTTAAATAGAGGTGAACAGTGGCAAACAGAGTTAAACAGAATTAAACAGAGGCAAACAGAGTTAAATAGATTGAAACAGAGGCAAACAGAGTTCAACAGAGACATACAGAGTTCAAGAGTGTTAAACAGAGGCAAACAGAGGGAAACAGAGTGAAACAGAGTTAAACAGAGGCATACAGAGTTAAACAGAGTCAAACAGAGGCATACAGAGTAAAACAGAGTTAAACAGATGCAAACAGAGTTGAACAGAGATAAACAGAGTTAAACAGATGTAAAGAGAGGCGAACAGAGTTAAACAGAGTTAAACATAAGCAAACAGATTTCAACAGAGTTGAACAGAGGCAAACAGAGTTAACCAGAGTTAAACAGAGTCAAACAGAGTTACACAGAGTTAAACAGAGGCAAACAGAGTTAAACAGCGTTAAACAGAGGCAAACAGAGTTAAGTAGAGTTACACAGAGGCAAAAAGAGTTTAACAGAGTTAAACGGAGGCAAACAAAGTTAACTAGAGTTGAACAGTGGCAAACAGAGTTAAACAGAATTAAACAGCGGCAAACAGAGTTTAACAGAGTTAAACAGAGGCAAACAGAGTTAAATAGAGTTGAACAGTGGCAAACAGAGTTAAACAGAATAAAACAGAGGCAAACTGAGTATAGCAGCGTTAAAAAGATGCAAACAGAGTTAAATAGTGTTGAACAGTGGCAAACAGAGTTAAACAGAGACATACAGAGTTCAACAGAGTTAAACAGAGGCAAACAGAGGGAAACAGAGTGAAACAGAATTAAACAGAGGCATACAGAGTTAAACAGAGTTGAACAGAGTTCAACAGTGTTAAACACAGGTAAACAGATGGAAACAGACTGAAACAGAGTTAAACCGAGACAAACAGTGTTGAACAGAGTTGAACAGAGGCAAACAGATTTAACAGAGTTAAACACAGGTAAAAAGAGATGAACAGAGTTAAACAGTGTTACACGTAGGCAAGCAGAGTTCAACAGTGCTAAACAGAGTTAAACACCGGGAAATAGATGCAAACTGAGTCAAACAGAGTTAAACAGAGGCAAACAGAGTGAAACAACGTTAAACAGAGGCAAACAGAGTTAAATAGAGTTAAACAGAGGCAAACAGAGTTAAACAGAGGCAAACAGAGTTAAACAGAGGCAAAAATAGTTCAACAGAGTTAAAGAGCGGATTAAAGGGTTAAACAGAGTGAAACAGAGGCAAACAGAGTTACACAGCGTGAAACAGAAGCAAACAGAGTTTAATAGAGTTAAATAGAGGCAAAAAGAGTTAAACAGAATTAAACTGAGGCATAAAGAGTTAAACAGAGATAAACAGAGGCAAACAGAGCAACACAGAGTTAAACAGAGGCAAGAAGATTTCAACAGAGTTAAACAGATGCAAACATAGTTGAACAGAGATAAACAGAGTTCAACAGAGTTAAACACATGTAAACAGATGGAAACTAAGTGAAACAGAGTTAAACCGAGGCAAACACAGTTAAACAGAGGCAAACAGAGATAAACAGAGATAAACAACGTTAAACAGAGGTAAAGAGAGGTGAACAGATTTAAACAGAGATAAACATAAGCAAACAGAGTTCAACAGAGTTAAACAGAGGCAAACAGAGTTACACAGAGTTAAACAGAGTTAAACAGAGGCAAACAGAGTTAAACAGCGTTAAACAGAGGCAAACAGAGTTAAATAGAGTTAAACAGAGGCAAACAGAGTTTAACAGAGTTAAACAGAGGCAAACAGAGTTAAATAGAGTTGAACAGTGGCAAACAGATTTAAACAGAATAAAACAGAGGCAAACAGAGTAAAACAGCGTTAAACAGATGCAAACAGAGTTAAATAGTGTTGAACAGTGGCAAACAGAGTTAAACAGAATTAAACAGAGGCAAACAGACTTAAATAGATTGAAACAGAGGCAAACAGAGTTCAACAGAGACATAGAGAGTTGAACTGAGTTAAACACAGGTAAACAGAGGGAAACAGAGTGAAGCAGAGTTTATCCGAGGCAAACAGAGTTACACAGAATTAAACAGAGGCAAACAGAGTTAAACAGAGTTAAACAGAGGCAAACAGAGTTAAATAGAGTTAGACAGAGGCAAACAGAGTTTAACAGAGTTAAACAGAGGCAAACAGAGTTAAATAGAGTTGAACAGTGGCAAACAGAGTCAAACAGAATTAAACAGAGACAAACAGAGTTAAACAGCGTTAAACAGAGGCAAACAGAGTTAAATAGAGTTGAACAGTGGCAAACAGAGTTAAACAGAATTAAACAGAGGCAAACAGAGTTAAATAGATTGAAACAGAGGCAAACAGAGTTCAACAGAGGCAAACAGAGTTAAACAGAGGCAAAAATAGTTCAACAGAGTTAAAGAGAGGATTAAAGAGTTAAACAGAGTGAAACAGAGGCAAACAGAGTTACACAGCGTGAAACAGAAGCAAACAGAGTTAAATAGAGTTAAATAGAGGCAAACAGAGTTAAACAGAATTAAACTGAAGCATACAGAGTTAAACAGCGTTAAACAGAGGCAAACAGAGTTAAATAGAGTTAAACAGAGGCAAACAGAGTTTAACAGAGTTAAACAGAGGCAAACAGAGTTAAATAGAGTTGAACAGTGGCAAACGGGGTTAAACAGAATAAAACAGAGGCAAACAGAGTAAAACAGCGTTAAACAGATGCAAACAGAGTTAAATAGTGTTGAACAGTGGCAAACAGAGTTACACAGAATAAAACAGAGGCAAAAAG